>ML783403.1:624461-650393 GCA_009831015.1 Picea engelmannii | reverse complement strand
TCATCTTCAGAGATGTATGATACCCATTATTGTAGGCGAATTCTACCAAATGCAGGTAGTCTTCCCACCTTGATGGTTTATCCATCACATACATCCTCAGCATGTCTTCTATTACTCTATTTACTCTCTCTGTCTGTCCATCAAACTTAGGATGATACGTTGTACTAAAGTTTAGATTTGTTTCGAATCCTTTGAACAGTCCTTTCCAGAAATTCGAAGTGAATTTCGGGTCCCTATCAGACACAATTGTCTTACGAATTCCATGCAAGCGTGCAACTTCTTTTAAAAAGATATCAGCAACATCTGCTGCTCTGTGGGTGGTTTTCAGTGGAATAAAATGGGTAGCTTTAGTAAGCTTGTCCACCACCACCATGATTGAATCATGTTGCTTGTTTGTTCTGGGCAATCCTGTGATAAAATCCATGGTTACCACGTCCCATTTCCACTCAGGAATAGGTAAAGGCTGCAACAACCCTGCTGGGTGTCTATGCTCAGCCTTAACCTTTTGGCACTCCATACATCTGGCGATGTATTCAGCAATTTCTTTCTTCAACCCCGGCAAAAAATAATGGCTTTTGACTACTGCCACAGTCTTTTGATATCCAGGATGTCCAGCATAAGTCACGTTATGCATCTCTTTTAGAATTGCYAGCTTCAATTCTCGGACATTGGGTACATACACTCTGTTCTTATGCAGAAGTAAACCATCAGTTCCCAAGGCGTAACTTTCCTTGGTTTGTGGTTTCTCATGCTACTGTAGCTTTGCTACAAGTCTTTTATACTGCAAATCAGCATTTGCAGCTTCAAGAATTCTATCTTTAATCTCAGTTATGTACATGCTAATGGTTGTAGCATGTAATTCACGCACTTTTCTGCTGAATGCATTAACCACCTTATTTTCTTTCCCTTTGATATGCTTGATATCAAAGTCATATTCACACAGAAATTCCAGCCATCTAATTTTCCTGGCATTTAAGGTTGGCTGATCAAGTAAATATTTCAGACCGTTGTGGTCTGTTCTTAATTTGAATTTCTTACCCATGAGGTAATGTCTCCATTTCCTCAGGGCGTGGACGATTGCTGCCAGCTCCAAATCATGAGTGGCATAATTCTTCTCATGTTCCTTTAACTTCCGGGATTCATAGCAAACTACAAATCCTTCTTGGCTAAGAACTCCTCCCATCCCCTCCTTACACGCATCTGTGCACACTATGTAATCCTTGTTTGGATCTGCAATCCTCAGGATTGGAGCACTAGTGAGCAGTTGCTTCAGTCGCTGGAAGCTGCTCTCACATTCATCAATCCACTTAAATTTCTTCTCCTTCCTTTGCAAGGAAGTGATAGCATGCCCTATCCTTGAGAATCCGACTATGAACCTCCTATAATAGCCTGCCAGACCCATAAAAGATCTAACTTCTGCCACATTTCTTGGCGCTGGCCATTCTCGAATGGCCTGCACCTTCTCAGGATCCACAGCGATCCCCTCCTTTGATATAATGTGTCCCAAGTAATGGATCTGCTTTTGGTAAAATGAGCACTTGCTCAGTTTTGCGTACAACTGGCGTTCTCTCAACACCTGCAGCACCATTCTCAAGTGTTGTTCATGTTCTTCCTCTATCTTGGAATACACCAAGATATCGTCTAAGAAGACTATGACAAACTTGTCCAAATAATTTATGAACACTCCATTCATTAAGCACATGAAGACAGCGGGCGTGTTGGACAATCTGAACGACACCACTGTAAACTCATAATGATCATACCTTGTTCTGAAGGCGATCTTGTTGATGTCCTCATCCCTTATTCTCACTTGGTGATATCCAGATCGGAGATCTATTTTCAAAAATATTTTTGCATCCTTCAACTGATCGAAAAGATCATCAATCCTCGGCAGTGGATACTTGTTCTTGACAGTGACCTTATTCAACTGCCGAAAGTCAATGCACAGCCTCAACGTCCCATCTTTCTTCTTCACGAATAGGATTAGGGCTCCCCACGGTGACATGCTGGGACGAATGTAACCTTTCTTTAGTAGCTCTTCGAGCTGCAATTGCAACTCTTCCAGCTCTGGCGTACTCATTCTATAAGGAGCTTTTGAAACTGGAGTTGTTCCAGGCATCAAATTTATAGAGAAATCGATGTCCCTCATCGGAGGTAGTCCAGGTGCCTCCTGAAATACATCCCTGAATTCTTTGAGTACCTTGTGGTTTTCCAAATTCGAGACCACATCTTGGAATACTTCTTCCACCCGGGTTGCAAATAATTGACAACCTTTTCGGTAACATTTCTTCAGCTGCATGGCTGAGATTTCTCTAACAGCCATGGCTCTGAGAATTCCTTGGATTGTTACCTGATTTCCCTCCTCATCCAGACATGTGAACCTCTTGTTACGACAATCCAGAAGGGCATGGTGCTGGTCCAACCAGTCCATCCCAATTAAGCAATCATATGAGCCTAAAGGCAAAATGTTCAATTCAGCCTTAGTGCTCATTCCTTTCATGTCCACTGAACAGGACTTAACCAATTCCGTGACCTTCCTCTTGGTCCCTATGGCTAACTGCACTAACCAAGACTTCCCATGTTTGCTCTTCGTTAGATGCAAACTTTCCACCACTCTAGGATCTACATAACTATGGCTAGCCCCTGAATCAATCAAAATAACAAGTGGTCGGTTGTTTATCATACCCTCCACTTCAATCATTTGCGATTGAAATTTCGCTTGCTTATTGTTCAGGGCTACGTAGATCCTCGGCATTTTGCTGCCCATATCCTCCACTGTTTCAGCTTGCTGAACAGTATGTACAATTCTCGCCTTACCATTTTTATGGGGACAATCTCTGTACTTGTGGTTTCCTTGACAGCCCCAACACTAAATGGGCACATGTCTCTGTCTTTGTGGTCTCTCTTCAATCATTCTCGGCTCTCTAAACGATGGTTGTCCCTGAAGACTATTTCTAAAAAAGGATGGCTTGTCTCCCTTCTGCCTCTGTTCTTTCTTAACCCTCTTCTGGTCATCCCAAGCCCTCTGAAAGGTAGGCTTTTCTCTTTGTTGTTCATATAGGCATTTCACCCTTCTTATGGTTTCTTCCATGGTCTTAGGATCATCATATTAAATCTTGTCACCAATGGAAGGTGGTAGTCCACTCAGATACCTCTGAATTTTAACAGCCTCATCTTTGATGAATGGAACATACTTCAGTAGTTCCAGAAAATTTTGTTCATACTCATCAATGGTCATACTGCCCAACTTGAGTTCGAAGAACTCCTTCATCTTTCTGTCATAGTATCTTTTAGTCAGGTATTTATTTTCGAAATACCTCTTAAATTCCTTCCAAGTGACCTCTTTCTCTCTGATGTGCTGCACCTGCACAAACTGATCCCACCACATGGATGCTTTTCCTTTCAGTTGGTACATTGCAATTCTTCCTTCTACATGGGCGGAATAATTCTGCAATTGAAATTATTTCTTCATGCCAAGCAACCAAGTCTCAACATCTTCCTCCTTCTTATGTTCTCCATCGAATGTTGGAGGCTTAATCTTGTTCATCTCTCCTTTCAATTCCTCCTTTCCAGATTTTCGATGTTTTCTGGTAGGGGACGGGCTTGAACTACTGTGTGTCTTACTGTCAGAATGTCTTTGGGAGAGACTAAGATGTCGGCTACCACTCCTCGACCTACTTCTTCTCCCATGGGTTCTGTGACTCCCCATCATACTTGAGTCTCTTCCTTTCTCGAGTTTCTTCTCTATTCTTTCCAGACTCTTCAAAAATTTTAAATTTAATGCACCCTGTCGGTCCCTGACCTTCATGAAATTTCGGCTATCATCTCGGCGAGCCTTGGCCTCTCTTTGCAATCCTTCAAGGATTTTCATTATGTGTTCTTCCTTATCCTTTTCTTTTCCATGCCCATTGGAGTTCGATCCTTCGACTCCCAAGTTAACATCCTTTCCTTCCTGTTCATCTTCCATTTCAGGGTTAATCTGCACTTTTCCCCACTCCATACTCGGCGTTGGTTAATTGGAGTACTGACCTCCGTTGAACTCTGCACACACACTGTGCAATTAAATTCGAAGTTTGTCAGGCCATCAAAAATTCACGAACAATCTTCAGCATTTATAACTAATACCAACAAGAACAAAAGAAATTTCAATTCCAAATGAGTTTTCTGAGCTTCTCGTTCGACTCTGCAATTTTCGTGTTTTTGGAGCTTTCATTTTTGACACTTCGGGTTTCAGGGTTTCGGAGTCTTAGTACCGAAGAACTCCTGTTTAACTCTCCAGGCTAGACTCATGGTTCACACGACCTCCCCTTATATGACCACAGTCCTACCTCCTATTGGGGTTTCGGACTTCCCAATGTCCAAATGCACATGTCCTCAGGATTCGCGATTCTTCGAATCCCGATGCGCCCTTCACACATTAGCCCTCCTGGCTTAGCTCCTGGTCCACGTGACCTCTATCCTGTGACCGCAGTCAAACCTCTCATCGAGGTTTCGGACTTTGTGAATCCAAAGTGCATAAACACCTTGTCACCAGGATCCCCGATATCCCGATGAACCAAATACCGATAGACGGCTCCCTTGTCGGGATTTTTCCCGATGACTCCGATGGCTGCCACTTGTCCATGTCACCGACTCCGTCGTGGCCCCCACGCTATTTCCTTAGCCTGTCGGGATATCGTGTTTCGTGATTTCAAGTTGCAAGACTATCCTATCCTCAGGATCTCCGATACGTCGATTTTCGACTCTCTTCGAATTTCTGACACGCGTCCCAAATGATGGATGGTTTAGGTCAACCCTCGAGTTTTGCTACTTTACAAAACCATGAACCTTCACCTACCGGAACTTCGATGACCACATTCCCGATCTAGGATGACCACGCGACACGTGCCCTCCGTCTTTCGGACGATCTGGATCTAAATCAGAACTTTTGCCCCTAGTCTCTGAGGTTTAACCTTCGGACATCTCCCGACAGATCCTACGGCTAACGAGTTTTCCAGTCGAGATCTGATGGCTCAAACGGTTCCTAACCAACTCGTAATTTCGCATATCGCGATTTCCACATTTTCTATGTACTTCAAAAAGAAATTTTAATTCCTACGCACATTTTTCCAAATCCAACAGTCGCGAGGGCTCGCCTTCCCTTCCGAACAGATCCTAAGGTTCGAATACCATTGGTACAGAGACCTGTCTCCCCGTGATCATAGACCACACCGGTTGTGGTTTCACTGCACCGCTAAACCTCCTGAGCTCGTAAGCGCAGTCAAGCAACTACTTGACACTCTGGAACAAACCAAGGTCCGAAATTGGCCATCCCAGGCCCAATTTCCTTCACATTCTCGGTCAAACGACCACTCCACTGGCCCATCTAGGCTCAATGTTGAAACCTTAGCTCTGATACCAATTTGTAGTGTACCTTTTAGCTTACCCAGAGCTTATAACGCACTATGTAACAATCTGTACACACACTTCTACATGATTCGTACATACATTATATAGTCACATGCATTCAAGTAATGAAATACATTTAACCCAGAGTAAAAACATATAATTTTACTGCTATGATTAACAATCCATAGCATTTAACAATAATTCATATACACAACGGAAATCATGATAATTTATGTAGCACAGTCATGCAAAATGTGATAAGAACATAGTTAGACACTTATCTTGTAACAGTGGTGAAATCCACCAACCAAGTGCAGGCCTTCCACGAACCTCCCAGCCTTAGACCACACTGCTCACCATCTCAACAGTGGATCACCCCCGAGCTGGGACCGAGCTCCACCCCAAGGCAAGGAATCCTAGGCTAGGTTGAGGTTACAGGAAAACAACACAGAAATATCTGGAAAGATTCTTCCCAAAGATGCCATCTTACGCCCACTACTACCAGACTCTCATTCCCCACATGCCTATTCCACCCGGGAGTATACACCTTCACACGCACAGTCCATCGGTGCTAACCTCCTCTCTGGGTCTCGGCAACAGGCTGGATCAGGAAGTCTCAGAGTCTGAAGCTGGTGCTGGACACTCTCTGGAAGAAACCGCTTCCCAACAAACTCTTTCACCTGGAAAGAGTTGCTCACAGGCCTGACAACCTGCTTCTTCCCAACCACAGTCACCTCCCTCACTAGAAGAGAGGTCATACACGATCTCAACACAAGCTTACTCTGGTCAGTATGCTACGCGCAGTCCAGCACTGCGCGGCCGCAACAGCCAATTGGGAAAAACGAACACGCGCTTCCCCAATAGGTTCAACAATCACAGAATCGTATCACGGTTTTTGTTTCGGAATGGTACGAGGGTAATCTTGCAGAGGTCGGACTGGTTCACGCTCAGACGGTTGGGTAGAATGGAGAAGATCCCTCTCACATGGTTTATCTCGGCTCTTATATTTGCATGCACCAGGGTTGACACTTGTCACCCTGGGAAATGCATGCGTTCCCATAACATGCATCCCTTTTGCACGTTTCCCCTGCCAGGAACTTAGGATAAAATAAAAATACACATGTCTTTTGGGAAATAATATTAAAATATTATACCCAGGCTTAAGCCCCCTAGGATTAGCCCCTAGGCTCAACACTTAGCCCCCTTTTCCCACCTTCTAGCCCCTAGTCCCTTGCCCACTCTGTGGACGCTCAGTCCCCCTTCACTCATTCATCGTGGTCGGTTTGCACCTAGCGGTGTTTATATTTTATTAATCAATCTGCATACATACAAGTACATCAGCAGGCTCCTGGCCTTCAACACTTAGGCTCCGTGGCCTAACAAACACATAAGCCTACCAGCTTATACAAAACTTGGCTTACCAGCCTATAGAACATATTTACAATTCATTTCATATATCATGATTTGCTATGGGGCTCGGCCTTGGGGACACTACAATATGGGAGAAAACCCATCTAGAATATGAGGCCTATGCTTTGTTCTCTTTTCTTCGGTTATGAATTGCAAGTAAAAAAAGGGGGGGGCACTCACTATGGAGTTTCCTTTGGTACTACATCCTGAATGATTGCTACAGAATCTCCTACCTCCTCTGTTATGCTCTCAAAATACCACCCATAGATTCTCTAATCAACTATGGAATGAGTACAATGCTAAATAATGGAACCCTTTCTCTTCTTAGCGGCCTAGTATTTAACATAGCTTGATAGTTGTTTAGGGTTAGGATTTTTGCATTTCCCAACCCTCAATTAGTGTTAGGCTTTGGACCTTATAGAATCTTCTTGAAAGCCCACATGTGGTTAACCCCACATGTGCAAGTAATGGAGGCTGACATGGAATCCACTCGGGTACCGTGGTGGTCAACAAGTTAGGTTAACTTGTGGGAGGCATAACTTTCACATATGAGAGCTCTGATTGCGGTCATTTTTGCACCGTTGGAAAGGTCTCAGCGTGGTGTCGATGAGAGTGGTGTGGAGTGGCACAACTGTTGTTGAAAAGGATGATATGAACTTTCATAGGTATTGTGTTGCCCCAAGAATGCTTGTAACTTTAGTGACATTAGTAGGAACTCGCCACTTGATGATGGCCTCCATCTTTGAGGGATCTATTTTGAGCTACCCTTCACCGATCACGTACCTTAAATACACTAATGAGTGTTGAGAAAACTCACATTTCTTAAAGTTAGCCAACAATTTATTATTTTTCAAAGTTTCTAAAGTCGACACGAGATGTGAGATGTGCCCTTCACAACTGGATTTGTAAGCCAATATGTCATCCAAATACACTATTAAAGATGAATCTAAATAGGAACACAATACATCATTCATCAATCACATAAACGTAGTTGGTGCATTACATAAACCAAAAGGCATGACCAATCATTCATACATTCCTTGCCTTATCTTAAAGGTGGTCTTCCAAGTATCTTCTTCTTCAATGCATACCTAATGATATCCCAATTTGAGATCCAACTTAGTGAAGTACATGGCATGCTACAACTAGTCTAACTAATCATTGTTCTTGGGAAGAGGGTATTAGTTATTGAGTGTTATCTTGTTCGAATCTTTGTAGTCAATAGACATTCAACAAGTCTCATCCTTCTTGGGTACTACGATGATAGATGACCCACAAGGTGGGGTGCTTGGTTGAATTACTCCCTGCTCCAGCAGTTGCTACAACTCTTTCTTCACTTCATATGCTTCTGTAACATATTGTCTATACAACCCAATACTTGGTGATGGGGATTCAGGATACAACTATATCTCATGCTCCATTTCCCTCCTAGGTAGTGTCCCTTAGGCTCCTGAAACATTCCTTAGTACACCTGCAAGAACTCCTCCAATTGTTGTTTCTTATTTTTGGTACATCCCTCCAAGGATTCCTTTACTCTTATAGATTCCTCCTATGGTTGATTCTCTCTTAAGAAAACAAATGCATACTTCTTACTAGAACTAATGAACTTTTTGGCTTGATTGGCACTTACTATACAAATCTTCAATTTATCTTGGTGTCCATTGATGATGTAAGACTTCCCATCCTTGATCAGGTGGTACTAGTTTTCTCTCTACATGAATATCACATCACTCATATACATGTAGGGGATTCCAAACACTACACCACACGCGTCAAGGGGTATTGCATCTAACTCCACTTCATCAATAAAATATACACTTATAGAAAACTTGATCTTACACTATTTAGTGACTTTGATCTCTACATCCTTAGTCACCCATCCCAATCGATATGATCTCGGATGATCATGAAAATCCAACCCAAGATTGCTAACCAAATAATTCCCTATGAGGTTTTCCTGTAATGTAGAATCGAATAGAGCATCTACCTTGTTCTGTTTTACCTCGATCTTAATATGGAAGAGTTTTCTCATATCCTTCTCTTCCTTGTGATGAAGGCTACTTAGATTCACCTCATTCTACAATGAAGTGCATGGAATCTTCTCATCCACATATGAGCTTCACTCTACCTGGTTTCTTTAATCCATTCCTAACAAGTTCTTCTTTATGGCATCCTTCTTACAATTCTTTGGATTCAGTTTTGGATGTAGCTTCCAATACTTATCTTCGGTGTGACCATCAATATTGAAATGATTGCAATGGTTATTTCGATCCTTGCACTAATGTGTAGTGGTTTTCATCTTCTTGTATGTTCCTTTCCACTTCTTGTTCCCCTCCTTAGAAGCATCTTGGTGATATTTATGTTTTGAACCTCTTGGATGTCCTTTCTTATGGCTTATGTTGTCTAGATACTATGCTTCTGCATTGTTGTTCCTCAGGTTGTTCCTAGCTAAGAAACAGGGCCAAGGCACCCCGTGGAGAAAAATATCCTCCCAACTTTAGTCCTCAAGCTGGCTCTTGGGCCAGAGGGGGTAAGCCTCTAATATATCTTATTGTTAATTATTTCAGGGTCACTTTAGTAGCAAAAATCTCATGCAAACTTCAATGCCATATTTTAGTGATTGTGAGGTTTAATAAATGACTTAGGATTAACTGTGCAAACTAGATACAACAACCCTGTTCTAAATATTCAGACCAGGGCCTTTCCATTGAGCAGAATTATCCCATATTGAAGAAATATATAAAGTTCATAGATGGTAGATGTAGAATAGATTTAAACATGACAGATGTATCAAGTGCTAATAAGTATGGAATGAAAATTTTTGGCACTTAAGCAATACATTGAAATATTAGACATGTTATTGAGGGTGGCAGTCATTAACTTGTATTGATAGAAAATAAAACATACAAGAAACATTCAAATGAATATAATAGCATGCAAGAAGACATATCTAACAATATTCACATGAACCCCATAGTTCAACAGTAGTTATGAAACTTAGATATGTTAGTTTTTTTGTAGTTCGAGAGGTGTCTCGGCTAGGCCTTGTTGAAATATTGTAATTGCAAAGTATATTCTACTTATTATTGAGTTATTATTAAATAGATAAATCCCCTTTTGTGGATTTCTCATGTTGGGATTTGTATATGAACAAATCCCCTTTTGTAGATTGGTCAAACCCTAATTAAATGATGTTAATTGAGAAGTCGGCCCCTAGGGATAATTAAAGTGGTTTTAGTCACTAATTGAAGAAGTCGACCCAGATTGGTGAAGAGACAAAAACCTAGTGCCTAGTAGCTAGTATAAATAAGAGAGGATGATGCTTCATTCACACACTCACTCAAGTCACTCATCTAGTGCACAAGTTTGAAGGAAGCTGCAATTGCTGGAAGAAGAAGAAGAGAGAGAGGCGCATTGCTGAGTGTTGGATATTATTTAGTGTTTGGTTTATTATCTTGGCATTGTATTGTCAATCTATATTAAGGATTTTTTTGGTTTATTATCTTGGCATTGTATTCGCAATCTATATTAAGGAAGTTTTTGTTGGGTTTTCTCCCCCATGAGGGTTTCCCAAGATAAATGATGTGTACTTTGTGATTGTGTTTCTTTCATTGATCCTTCTTATGCTATTATTATCTAGTAAATTGAAAAGAACTTAATAGCATATCTAAATTTAACATGGTATCAAATCTTGACTAAAGAGAGTACCTTTCACTCGGTAACCAAAAACGTCATTGTTGTCGTACAAGAAAATTAGGGCTTTTTATTGGAAGATAATTTCATCCTAAAAACTATCCAGGGAAGTGTGCCATGGCCTAGAAAACTCATTGGAACCTTGATTACACCTTTTCAGTGGTCAAAGCCTCTGAAAAGTGAAACTCTAGTTTTTTGTTTGTACCAGAAAACCAGGAAACCAGAACCAGTACCAGTAAAAAAATGGCACATGTCAATTTTTAAGGGGTAAAGCTTGAAATTTTTGAAATTAGGCTCCTCCAGTATACTCGCCTCAACCCAGCACATCTAGTCCTTAGATCAGAATTCCAACATTTGAAAGTTGAAAAATTAGGGTTTCCTCATAAAACCCTAAGTTGATGTTGTAGTTGCAGTTGTAGTATCAGTTGCAGTTGCAGTGTTAGTTCCTTCATGTCAGTGAAAACATCAATTGCAGTGCCAGCACTAGTTGCATCACCAATTGTAGTGAAATGTTTTGTGAAGTGTTGGGACTGTTGTGTTATTGTCCTAGTGCACCTTAACCTAGCAAGATACTATCAGAGGTATGTACCTACATATGTTTAAAATGCATTATTATTCTAAAGGGTATTTGTAGGAGAAGGTATATTTTGTCATAGATCCAGAAGGATCTCAGATCCAACACATTTAGAGGAATAATCCACCTCAGATTTGATCATTTTATATGCATCTATTCGTTTTGACATTATCTTGACATCTAGGTTGTATATTGAAATTATGAACATCATACTAACCCTTGGTCAAATTAAATATAAGATATTAGATTGAGATTATAATTTATTCTCTAACTTAGATTTTTGTCAAGATAACATATTGTCTTAGTACAGAGGACAGGTTGAATGACGCAACACCCCTACCTCAACAAGTTTTTCTTGACCTCCCTATCTAAGGATCATTCTTAATCTCCCCTTTGAGTCTAAATGAATCTTTGATTCCCACTGGAACCCTTAACAAATATGACCACAGGTCCTTCTTAGAAGTTACGTGTGTGCGAACAAGCACAAGACGCGAACCTCCTTCCACGTGACCAACTGATGTGACCACAACCTTTCCCGAAAAGGTATTTCGGGTTTCATGACTTCACGATCCCTGTTGTGAGTTCCCCCTGACTCCTTCAATCCTCAAAACCCTGAAAAGGGCTAACAGTTCTTACTCCTCCCTTATGCCTCAACCATATGACCTCAGTCACGTCCTGGGTCCACCTCTCGAGTGCATCAGGATTTTGCAACTCAGGAGTTCATGATACCACACTCCTTGGTTTCCCCAAAGTCCAAACTCGTGGTTTCTTTGTTGTGGATCGACGATCTATATCCTCCTATGATTTGAAGGTCTAGATCCTTTTAGGATATTGTGAATCGATATTTCACGATTCTTTCTTTCTCGTCATGACTTTCTCCATGCCCCGAATTCCAAAATGTTGAAATTCAAAGTGCTATATCAATGACTCTTGTTGATTCGGACATAATGACTACCCTCCCTCCTGAACTTACGAGTGCTGAAAGACACTCAACCTTAATCTCCCCACTGGTTCACTAGATCCAACAACCCACAAAACTTCGATGATTCTCCCTCTGAGAATTTCAACCGTCCACTCAATTTCCCAAGATTCCTGACCAAATAACTTGGGATATTTTCTCATGAGATTAATTCTGTGAGGTGATCCCAAACCTCGTCCTTTCTTTGAGTTCCTCGAAGTCTCTATCCTTCCCGAGCTTGAATTTGTTGTTACAAACTCAAGGCTTAAAAAAAAATCTTGCACGGACTCCTTGCGACATTCACAATAACCTCTGGTATTTGAGCACTTCCAACTCTGTGCATGCCTCACAACAATAGTTCTTCAACCCTTCTCCTTGGTTGGAAAAATTTAAGACCAAAACCAACCTGTGCACTCCTTGCACGACTCTGTGCTATACGTTCACTTCTGTTGGTATGAGAACAACAATATCTCTCCTGATCTTTTCTAAGGTGAAACTCAGAAGCTCGTCAACACACTCTTTCCAGACCTTCCCTGCACTCCTTGCAGGAATTCTCAGGAAAAGAAACAATTGAAACTCATACTTCCTCTCTCACAGACTTAATAAATTCAACATGAAATCAAGAGCATACATACACATAGCATTGAAACAAATGCATAAAAGAGAACATAAACCAACTGTAACATACCATTCAATAGATGTAAACATTAACCTTAAACACCATGAAATGGAATCAAATCATTCTTATATTAATTCCAGTGCTCCTGTACATGGGTTCAATAGCAAAAATTATCTTCTTATACAACTTATGCAATCTTTGTTCTCCTATTCTCCTGCTCTCTACAACTGCTTCTTCTTACAATGAGAAATAATCTTGTCACAATACAATACATGCGAGGGAGTTTTTTTTAGATTTTTCCCTCCTACAACTTTAACTATCTAATCAAAATTAAAGACGACAACTACTCTACATTCATTACATTAAATGACTTTAGCCGATAGATGAGAGCTATGCTCTCAAGATCTGCATTACAATCTCCATATCATAAAAACAAAAATATCTTCCCATATATTACATTAATGCTTTCTCTTTTCAAATTCAAAACATTCTCAAAATGTGCACGAATGCATTTCCAACTATCCTCCACTTTTGCGCTTGCTTTGTTGTCTTGATTATGATGCTCCTGCATCATACTCCTCTGGCTCTAAAATTCATGGACTCTTGTTCATGAGCTCCTGCACCGTCTGTCCATGGTTCTGGATATTTTCTTCACTTTCCCAACTGGCATCTTCAATCGGGTGTCCTTTCAATTTTATTAGATACTCAAAATATGTCTTCCTGTGGGTCTTCTTGCTAACTCTCTGATCAATGATCTTTTCCATCTTCGTCTTTTCAGCTATAAGCATCTGTTTAACCCACTAAACTTCCTTATGATTCTTTGATCCCTCTATTTCATCTTCTCTATAAGGATACATATCTGCTATGTTGAACATGGGTGATATTCCAACCCCATCTGGCAATTCTACTTCATAAGCATTGGCCTCAAATTTCCTCAAAATCTTACATGGCCCTATCTTTTTCATCTTCATCTTATTATATGTTCCCCTTGGGAACCTTTCTTTTCTCAAATGTGCTAAAACCAAATCTCCCACTTCAAACTGAAGTTCTCTTCTGTGTTGATCTACTCTGCACTTGTATTCCTAGTTGGAATTATGTAACCACTCTTTTACCTTACTGTGGAGTTCTTGCATCTCTGCTGCAAAATCCTCTGCTCCAACACTTCTGAACTCACTCTACTCTAAGTTTCTCGACTCAGATACTCCTCTCGGCTACATCCCATACATTATCTGGAATGGGCTCTTTCCAGTGCTCCTATTAGGTGAGTCATTATATGCAAATTCCTCTTGTGGAAGAATCTGATCCCACTGACTGTGATGTTCAGCTAGTAAACTCCTTAGCAAATCTCTTGAGATTTGATTTACTACCTCGGTTTGTCCATCTGTTTGAGGGTGATATGTTGAGATAAAAGACAATTATGTTCCCATCTTCTTCCACAGTGTCTTCTAGAAATGACCAACAAATTTGGTGTCTCTATCTGAAACAATACTCTTGGGTAAGCCGTGAAGTCTAACAACTTCTTTGAAAAACAGATTTGCAACGTGCATTGCATCACTAGTTTTCTGACATGGAATGAAATATGCCATTTTGTAAAATCTATTGAATACCACGAATATGGAATCACAACCTCTCTGTGTCCTTGGCATTCCTAACACAAAATCCATGCTTACCGCATCCCACGACCTTTCTGGTACTGACAATGGTTGATACAATCCTGTATTTTATCTTTTCCCTTTTGCATGCTGGAAAATTCTACATCTGTTCACAAACTTCTTGACATTTGTCCTCATCCCTAGCCAATAATATAAGTTGTTTAGTTGCGCAAATGTTTTGTCATGGCCGAAATGTCCAACCAATCCCCCACTATGTTTTTCCTTCAAAAGATTCTCTCTCATAGAACTCTTCGAGATACACAACTGATTTCCTTTGAATAATAATCCATTCTGAATTAAATATTCAATCCATTGGCTTTTATCTCTCAAAACAGGATTCTCGCATGCTTCTTAAGCATCCTTGAAATTTGAGTCATATTTGTACATATCCTTAAGGTTATCAAAACCTAAGGTCTTCACACGAAACTCCTACAGAATCAAACATTTCCTGCTCAATGCATCAACAACCTTGTTAGCAGTTCCATAAATGTGTTTTATAACAAAAGTAAAGTTCTACATAAACTCAACCCATTTTGCATGTTTCTGGTTCAATTTCTCCTGTCGAGTTATGAATTGTAAAGCATGGTTGTCACTATACAAGACAAACTCTTTCGAAACCAAGTAATGCCTCCATTTCTTCAATGCTTGTATGACTGCATAAAATTATTTATCATACGTGGAATATTTCATCTTGGTCTTGTTCAAATTCTCACTGAAGTATGCAATCGGTCTATTGTCTTGACTTAAGACTGCTCCAATCGCAAATCCACTTGCATCACATCTGACTTGGAATGTTTTACTGAAGTCCGGCAAAACCAGAACTGGTTGTCCAGTTATCTTGTCCTTCAACAATTTGAAACTTTTCTCTACTTCCTCTGTCCAATGAAAAGATTTATGTCTTTTCTTGACTGTGTCCATCATTGATGCACTAATCCCACTAAAATTTCTAATGAACTTCCTGTAAAAACTATCCAATCCATGGAAGCTTCTGAATTCAAAGATATTCCTCAGTGACGACCAATCTATGATTGTTTTTACTTTGTCTGGATCCATCTTCAACTCATTCGAAGAGATCACAAAACCTAAATAAACAAGTTCTTTCTTCATGAAAGACAACTTCTTCAAATTTATTAGCAACTTCTCTTGTTGTAACCTCCTCATCACTAGAGTTAAATGCCTCAAATGCTCTTCCTCAGTCTTACTGAAGATCAATATATCATCAAGATACACAATTACAAATTTTCTAATGAAATATTTCAAGACTTCATTCATCAATCTCATGAAAGTACTTGGCACATTCGTCAAACCAAACGACATGACAAACCATTCATACAGTCCTTCATTCTTATTGAATGATGTCTTCCATTCATCACCTTCCCTCATTCGAATTTGATGATATCTTCTTTTCAAATCAATTTTTGAAAAAAACTTTGCTCACTCAAGCAATCCATCGAGTCATCCATCCCGAGTAAAGGAAATCTATACCTGTTGGTGATTTTGTTTATAGCCCTCGAATCGGTACACATTCTCCATCCACCATCCTTCTTTGGACTCAACATTGTTGGCACAACACATGGACTCAAACTTTCTCTAATCAATCCCTTGTCCATCAAATCCTGGACTTGCTTCTTAACTTATTCATTCTCCTACGACGTCAATCTATACGTTGCTTTGTTTGGTAAACTTGCTCCTGGTATAAGGTCAATGTGATGGCTTATACTTTTGATGGGCGACAACGAACAAGGTAAATTTTCCACCACTATATCAGCGAAATTCTCCAGCAGTTCCTAAATTTCCTTTGGTAGATCATCTATTGAAGTACTAGTCAAGATGACTCTAGGTTTTCTTACCACATCAAACTGCATTTCTTCTTCTTTCTTGACATTATCTAGAAGTTCCTTCCCACTCATGAGAAGTATAGTATTTCTTGCTTCTGCTTTCACCTTCTTGTCTTCAATTGGCAGCAACATATGCATTCTACCATTCTTATCCAAGGTGTATGTGTTCTTTCTTCCATCATGAACAACATTTATGTCATATTTCCACGGTCTCCCCAATAAAATATGACAAACATCCATGGGAATGGAATCACATAAGATCTCGTCTCTGTATCCACCTATCTTAAATTCAACTAAACATTGTTTAGTGATTGTTACCTGATGTTGGATGTGCAATTGTCTCCAATTCTAGCTTCTCCACCATTTCTGTGGATACTAGATTATTTGTGCTTCCACTATCCACTATTACCTTGCATACCATATCTTTGGTCTTGCATGCAGTTCTGAACAAACTTTTTCTCTGGACTGGACTCTCCACCTCTTTCTCTGGCTTTAAGAGAATTTTCCTCATCATTAAGGATCTTTCGCCTTCTACATCTTCTGCGTCAACATTTCTCCTTTGCGCTTCTGAAATGTGAGCTTCACCTCCTCCATCTATTTTCTATCAGGCAATTCAAAAGATTTGTGTCCAATATTTCCATAGACAAAACACTTTATCTCGCCTCCTCTGCCTCTTCCTCTTCCTCTTTCTCGTGAAAAAGTTTTCTTATCGACATACTGTCTTCCCTATGAACTTCCTTCTCTTTCAAGGTGAGTATGAGGTTTCTTGTCTTCATCCTTGGGATTTTGTACTATGTCTTGGGCAATTTCTTTACCTCTACTCTGACTTCTACCCCTACCCCTTTGACCTTGCTTTCAGGCCAATTTCTCTTCAGCCTTAAGAGCAATCTGGTAAGCCTCTTCTACATTCCTGATGGTTACCATGCTCATCTCATCGTGAATGTCATATCTCAGACCATTCATATATCTGGCGATCTTTTCATCATCACTCTCATGATGACCAGCTCTAATGTTTATCCTGTAAAACTCTTCAGTGTATTCCTTCACTGTCATCCCTTTCTGTCTCAAATTTTTCATTCTTCGAAACATATTAATTTGGTAATATCTAGGTATGAATTTGGCTTTCATCTTTGTGACCATTCTATCCCAGCTTTTGATTATTTTCTTTCCTTTGCAATTCCAGTCAGCCTGCAGTTCATCCCACCATAGTTTTGTGTGCCCTTTAAGTCTAGTGACAACATGTTTTACTTTCTTATCATCCTCAACATCCTCATAGTCAAAGTATTTATCTAGAGCTCTAAACCAATCTAGAAGCTCCTCAACGTCTAATTTGCCTTCATACATTAGGATATCCATTTTTTCTCTGGCACCTATTCTTGCAACAACCTGAATAGACGTTCTTCTGCAACATCTTCGACTACAACTTCTTCTCCAGCTTCTGCCTCATTTTCACTTTCAGATTCACTGACGTCTCCAACATCAGTTGTCTTTCTTTGTGGTGTCACCATTGCATCTAATCAAGCATGGAGTTCTCTCATTTCCCTTTCCACGGCTAGATCAGGCATCACTCTCTCTTGACATCTTCTTGGAGACATTGTTTCAATCTGTTCCACACAAAATCTAATAACAACTTTCCATTTGTCTCCCTTGCTTACAGAAAACAATGATTGCCAGCTCTGATACCACCCGACGTAGCACCCCTACCTCAACAGGTTCTACTTGACCTCTCATTCTAAGGATCGTTCTTAATCTCCCCTTTGATTCTAAATGCCTCTTTGATTCCCACTAGAACCCTTAAAAAATATGACCACATGTCCTTAGAATTTACGCGTGTGCGAACAAGCACAAGACACGAACCTCCTTCCACGTGACCAACTGATGTGACCACAACCTTTCCCGAAAAGGTATTTCAGGTTTTGTGACTTCGCAATCCCTATTGTGAGTTACCCCTGACTCCTTCAATCCTTGAAACCCCGAAAAGGGATAAAGGTTCTCACTCCTCCCTTATGCCTCAACCATATAACCTCAGTCACGTCCTAGATCCACCTCTCGAGTGCATCGGTATTTTGCGACTCGGGAGTTCACAATACCACACTCCTTGGTTTCCCCAAAGTCCAAAATCACAGTTTCTTTGTTGCGGATCGACGATATAGATCCTCCTATTATCTAATGGTCCAGATCCTTTTGGATATCACGAATCACTATTTCATGATTCTTTCCTTCTCGTCACGACTTTCTCCATGCCCTGAATTCTGAAATGTCGAAATTCAAAGTGCTAGATGAACGACTCTCGTTGATCCTGATCTAACGACTACTCTCCCTCTTGAACTTACGAGTGTTGAAAGACACTCAGACTTAATCTCCCCACTGGTTCACTAGATCCAATGGCCCATGGAACTTCAGTGATTCTCCCTCTAAAAATTTCAACCGTCTGCTCAATTTCCCAAGATTCTTGACCAAATAACTTGGTGTCTTTCCTTCTGAGATTAATTCTGTGAGGTGATCCCAAACCTCATCCTTTCTTCAAGTTCCTCAAAGTCTCTATCCTTCCTGAGCTTGACTTTGTTGTTACAAACTCAAGGATTCAAAAGGATTCTTGCACGCACTCCTTGTGGAATTCACAATAACCTCTGGTATTTGAGCACTTCCAACTTTGCGCACTCCTCACAACAACAATTCTTCAACCCTTCTCCTTGGTTGGAAAAATCTAAGACCACGACCAGCCTACACACACCTTGTACGACTCTTTTCTATAGCTGCACTTCTTTTGGTATGAGAACAACGGTATCTCTCCTGTGATTTTCTGAGTTGAAACTCAGAATCTCGTCAACACACTTTTTTGCGGACCTTCGCTGCACTCCTTACAGGAATTCTCGGGAAAAGAAACAATTGAAACTCATACTTCCTCTCTCACAGACTTCATAAATTCAACATGAAATCAAGAGCATACATACACACAACATTGAAACAAATGCATAACAGAGAACATAAACCAACTGTAACATACCATCCAATAGATGTAAACAGTAACAATAAACACCATGAAATGGAATCAATGCATTCTTATATTAATTCCAATGCTCTTGTACATGGGTTCAATAGCAACAACTATTTGCTTATACAACTTATACAATATTTGTTCTCATATTCTCCTGCTCTCTACAGATACTTCTTCTTACAATGAGAAATAATCTTGTCACAATACAATACATGCGAGGGAGATTTTTTTAGAGTTTTCCCTCCTACAACTCTAACTATCTAATCAAAATTAAAGACGACAACTACTCTACATTCATCACATTAAATGACTTTAGCCGGAAGATGAGAGCTACGCTCAATATCTGCATTATAATCTCCATATCATAAAAACAAAAATATCTTCCTAGATATTACATTAATGCTTTCTCTTTTCAAATTCAAAAGATTCTCAAAATCTGCACTGGTGCATTTCCAACTATCCTCCACTTTTGCGCTTGCTTTGTTGGATTTCTTGCAATGCTCCTGCATCATTGAAGAAAACACTTGTCATCTTGAGTGAAGGAGACTTGAAAGAAAAGAAACACACTCATTCTTGAGGACAAGACTCCAGGTTCTAGGTTTGATTGATTAAGTTGATAAGATTCAAAGTTGCACATGACAAGTTGATAACTACCTCATTACAAGTAAACATCATAGTTGAGGTAGTAGTCTTTGAATAATATTATACTTGGTAGCATGTGACAACATTGAGATAAATTATTATTGTAATCATTTACCAGATGCAACTAACATCTCCTTCAGGAGAAACCTATTGTGTTGGTTCTAGGTTACCATCGAGGAACGTTTGATCACAACACTAGAAGAGTTTTGATATCATTTCATATTGTATTTCTTACTTTTGATCTTTGTTTCAGGCATGTCACAAGTAATACTTCTAAAGGAGCTATTGTGATGATTGTTCTCACTGTTGTTTTATTATTATAAAGACTATTATTCTTGTTTGTTGTTGATCTTATTTYGGGCAGGTCACAGGTGATAACCCTGATGAAGCTATAGTGAAGGTTGCATAAGGAAACAAATTAGATGAGACATGAAGCAGACTATGTACATGACCATATACATTCATGTACCAAAGAAGATGAAGAAGAAGCTATCTTTTGAGATCCAGAGTATCTCATATGCAGATTGATTGTAAGGAGTAGAAGGCTCCAAAAATGATCAAACATTAGAACAAGAACTCACAGTAGACTTGTTATGTTAGGGACCTAACCTCCATAATCCATCATGTAGGTATAATAATATAATTCCATGTAATAAATTCCAATATTAATAAGGCCTAGAAATAAGGAAAAATAAGTCAAATGTAAGAAGACCTAATAGAATCTTTCGCTTCTAGAAGGATCTTCCTCTAGATTGTTCTTTTGGATAGATAGATTTAGTATAAATAGAAGTATAGGGTATGAGAAATCTTGTCTTGGATATTATTGTAATAGATATCTTCTCTACTGGAGGTTGCCCCCTCGAAGAGGTAAGTGAACATTTATCTCAGTAATCAAAGTGCTCTTTCTGGTGCTATTCTAGTATTATTATGGTATTATCGTGGTATTGTTCTGGTTATATCATTAGTTCTCTTCCATTTATAGCTAATTATTTTTTTTCTACATACTATTTTATATCTGGAATACTACAAGTGGAATCAGAGCACCATCCTCAGCAGAAAATTGTGTGTTAATTTTTTTGAGGGTAGAGACTTATACTGGCATCTTAAAGCTAAATAGATATGTCGTTATGCGTATAAAACCGCAGTCAGGGATTCATACATGCAGGAAATACAAGTGGTACTTAAGAGAACATATATTGACCACCCTTGTAACCCCTATTAGTACCCCTTCGAGTTGTAGTGCATCAGAAAACACCTATATACAGATCAACCTAGATCTCCTAAAGCCCTGCATAGATAAACTGATCGATCGCATGACTACTATAGTTCCACCGAGAATAGCACTCGGGAAGATACTCTCCAGTACCTGGGTATTTAGGTAGTACGGCTAAGGGCACGGTCTAGCCTCCTTAGTTAGTTCCCTAAGATATTAGGTCAAGTACTATTTTTGGAACCCGCATGTATATCAGAGAGATATAACATAGGGAAAACCCTTGTATGTAGAACCCTTGAATACCCTAACCCTTGGGATGGAAACAAAAACAAAACATACAATATATATTGTTGCGCAGCTTCGGAATGAGAAATTACTACACATTTCTTCCTGTTAAGCATTTGGTCATTTTTTCTCTTTGGAACCTATCCCAATGGGTTTCTCTCTTTGACCCGATTCCAGTTATACCTATCATTTTTAACCCAAAATGTTTTGTGGACCCGACCCATCTACGACACCCTTATTTGGCTCTTATCCCTTTGGATCCCCCTTTTATCCCTGATCATAGTGGCACCTATCATTTGACACCCTTTTTTCTCCGTGGTCCCACCCACCCCTCCAGTTTGTTTCCCCTATACCATTTGCATGCTCCTTTGTCCAAATGACTACCACACGAGCCCAAGACCTCAATGCCTTGATTGCTAACAACCATCTTACAAGAATTCCATCAAGAAACTCACTTCCAACATTAGCTCCATCAATTCAACTATTGAGCTCCTCAAGGACGAATGTTCCTACATCAAAGACCTCAAGGAACAATGTTCCCACATCAAAGACCTCAAGGAACAATGTTCCTACCTCAAAGACCTCAAAGAACAATTCCTAGGCCATTATTAGAACCCTTCCTTTTCTGAATAACCATTTTATTAGGATGACCATAAATCTTCCCATTACCAAGGCCTTCATACTACCCACTTTTCTTGAGACCTCTTCCCTCCTATAATTGAGCTGAACAAATTTGATGGATCAAATCCTACAAGTTGGGTCACCCAAATGGAACATTATTTCTCTTTTCATTTCATTACTAATGATTTATCCAAGCTTCATTATGGTGTCCTGCATATGGATTCAGAACGACGACAATGGTGGAAATGGATAAAAAAGGCACGTCAAGGGTATCTTTCTTGGACACGGTTTGTAGCCAAACTTTATGACCTCTTTGACTCCGACACCCACCATTTAGGTCGTTTGACCAAGTTAAAGTAGTATGGGACATTGGAAGACTTTATTACTGCATTTGAGCACTTATCTTTCAGAACAAAGGACATGTCAGATGCTTTCTTTAGGGAATGCTTTATCACTGGCCTCAAAGATTAAATTTGTGCCCATGTTCTCATGGCATGCCCCTAGACTTGGTTGGAAGCTACTCAATGAGCCAAGGAATCCAAACAGATTGTGTCCTCCCAGACCCGCAAACCCTCCTTTCCTCCTCGCCCTAAACCCACCCATTTTTTCCCTTCTGCACCTCCCCTCAAGATCCATAAATTAACCAGAGCTGAAATGGTTGAATGTCAACTCAAGGGTCTTTGCTATAATTGTGATGACAAATATTTTCCTAGGAACAAGTGTAAGGAACAAAATATTTTTATGGCTGTGACTGGGGATGTTTTTGAATAAGATGTTTTTATTCCTCCCGTGGAGGAACTACCACCACCATCTGACCTCACCCCACTCTCTCACTCACCCGAAGTTGAACCAGTGATTTCAATTAATTCCCTTAGTCGCTTCTCTGCTCCCCAGCCTCTCAAATTAATTGGTTACATAAAAAAATATGATAGCGATCATCCTTGTGGACAGTGGTAGCACCCATAACTTTATTCATCACTGCATTTCCCAAGAAGTCAATTGTTACATCCGTGTAGTTAACAATTTTCAAATCATGATTTCCAATAGTGGTTCCATGAAATGTGGGGGATGATGTGAAAATGTGTGACTCCAAATTGGTAAGTATCACTTGAAATACCATATGTTTTATATAGACATGGGTGGTTGTGACATTGTTCTTTGTGTCGAATGGTTACGTACTCTCGGCCCCATTCTCATGGATTTTAAGGGATTAACCATGCAATTTCAACAGGAGGGACAAAAATATAAGCTCCAAGGAATCATAGCAGGCTTCGCAAAGATCATCAGTTCCCATCGCATGGAAAAGATCCTAAAAAAAGTTCATTCAGGAATTATCTCCTAACTCCACTCCATTCATGTTGTTGAGCCACCTTCTGTGCATCCTGACCTCCAATCTATCCTCTCCTACCACCAAGTTTTTTTTACCACCCCCAAAGAACTTTCCCCTTCCCATGGCATCCATGATCATTATATCCCTCTCATCCCAGACAACCTTCCTCCAAATGTTAGGCCTTATTGTCATCCCTATTCCCAGAAGAATGAAATTGAGAAAATTGTTCATGAATTACTTGAATTCGGTGTTATCTGTCCCAGTACTAGCCCCTATTCTTCCCCCGTGGTCATGGTACTCAAGAAAGAAGGTACTTTTTGCATGTGTCCTGATTTCCAAGCCATCAACAAAATCAAAATCAAAGAAACATTCCCCATTTCTGTCATTGATGATCTCTTGGATGAATTGAGTGGTGTTACACATCAAAATTACTTAGCTGGATAAGTGTCGCATGTTCCTCTCAATTGTCGTAAGTGTCGCATCTTCCTTACAACTTTCACAAGTGTCGCAAGTTGGTTACAAGTGTCGCAAATGATGTTCAGACATACTGCCATGACAAATGACACTAAGGAGACACTTATAACATCTCATATGCTTGATTTGAAGAAGGAGAATTGGTTTGCTGAAGTCAAATAACTCTTGACACCTGAAGAAAGCCCTGAAACAAAGGTTTTGAGGAGGAGCACTCCCCCATTTCAGCCCTAGAAGCGCTGGCGCTCCCCTACAAGGCTTCAGGGAGAATTATAACGCTCCCCAACCCCCTCTGAAGGAGCACTGCTCATCTTGAAAGCGCTGGCACTCCCCTAAGGCTTACCAGGAAGCGCTACAACACTCTGATGCCCCTTCTAAAGGAGCGCTGCCTAATCTGAGGCAGTAGTTGGCTCGTTGAGGAGAATAAGGGGAGGATCTTTCAAGATTAGGAGGCAGTTGTGTTTGAATTCTTGGTTTCATCAAGAAATCCCTTATCTAAGGAGAAGGTTCCCAACTTGTTCCAAAGATAAATCAAGAGGTTAAGCTCCTCTTAACCTATATAAACAGGCTCTATGATGGTGGAAAGGGGGAGGAACTGAAGATATGAAACTTATGATCTTGGAGGAAACTCACAGTCAGCCAAAGGAGAGTGATCAGTGAAGCTGTTGTTATCCAGGTTGTGGATCTTTCAGGCAAGGGTTAGATGAAGAGGACTTGACGAAGCTGTCGCATTCGCATCTACGATTGTAAGTACTGTTGTCGTTATTCTCATCAATATGACATGCTTGGCCTGTTTCTTTCTTCACATGAAATTATCATTTATTAATAGATCTATTTTCAAGCTAATATCAATAGAGTAGGAAGTGGTTGTATCTTGCTTTGTCCACAGAACTCAGCGAGGAGCAAAGGATTGGAGCGCAACTCGGAGCGTGTAGGGACAAACGTCGATAAAAGGTACTTCCATCATCCTTCCTTCCCATGTGTTAGTTTAGATGGATTTGAAAGGAATTCAGTGTCCATGTTAAGCATTTTCTGTCTAGAGTTAGGGTCAAGCTCTTAGAGGCAATCTACCAGTCCGCAGGGAGATTTTCCTACAACAGAAACTGGCGACTCCACTGGGGAGATAGCCTCAAATTGAAACTTCTTGTTTGGATTTTTCTCCTCATTGACCTTGTTATATCCCTTGATTTTTTCAGACCTGGTTCACTCCTCTTTTTATTATTTTTATGAGCTGATTGGCTCCTTACCCTATCATACTCAACATAAATGTCGGATTTGAATTTCAATTTTTGGAATTTTTTGACATTTTTTGGAGTTTTAGACCCCGACGCCCCTGTCCTAGTGTTAACAGAGCACCAGCGCTCCCCCATAACTTTGCACAGAGCGCTATAACGCTCCTTGCCTTTGGCAACAGAGCGCCAACCTCTTTTTGGCCCAAAAACCCTCCAGAACTGCCTTTTTCAGGGTTTGCCTCTGTGTCTCTTTTGTTGAGTGACCTAGTGAGTCAATTTTTCTTCCCTTTCATCCTTGACATCTGTCCTTTTTGAAGAATAAACATCTTGTTAGTTGGATCTTGTAGCCTTCTTCACTATTTTCGTTGAGTTTTTCTTGTTGAGTGAATTTTGAAATCCTTGCACTGTTTTTTTTTTTTCTCCTCATCAGCTGAGTAAAGACTCTGGTGAAGGTCATCAAAGGCCTACAGACCTCTTCATTTTCAGTCAAGGTCATTGTTCTTCAACTTTTTCTTTTGGGTGTGAAGTTTGTTTTTTGTTTCTTTGATTGTTTCTTTTCTTTCGCTTTTTCGTTTTGATTGCTACGAAAGGGTATATTGTTTGTGTGACTTTTGCTTGTGCTAGTTTGGTTTTCATTCATACCAAGAAGATAATTAGAAAGACAAGCATTGTGTTGAATTGATCATCATTCATATGCAAACAATAAAAACATCTTTATGATTGATTGTGCATATTAGAAGGCATTTAAAAGTTTTTTCATTACATCAGGATTTGATTGAGAAAAGAATCATTTGAGGACACTTCGTATTTCTGTTTGTTAGCGAAAAGAACTTTCTCTCTCCCTTAGATAGATGTTCATCGAAAGGAAATGACTGCTTATCATATTTGATGCATTCTTTGGGTCTGATTCATAATTCCATTTGTTTCACTTCCATGCACCCCTTTGCGTAAAGAACAACCATAAAAATCAACGCTAATTAAAAGTTATCTAGAACTTTTTCTTTTCTA
>ML783403.1:521125-614720 GCA_009831015.1 Picea engelmannii | reverse complement strand
AATCATTGACATTAATGGTGATCTCCCTCGCACTTGTTAACGGTTCACACCATTGACCGGTAATCAAGTGGTTTCTGCCATGTTCGACGTCAAGACATCCATTCACATGGTCAGATTCATACCATATTGGGATTGGTAAGAAGATCTTGGGTTGAGAGATCACTTTGGTATATGCTTCGCCCAGGCTGCGGAGGAATTTCCATTGGACAAAGAACACATACACTGTTACATAGATCCACTTTGTATTGGTCGTGGCTATGTCTTGTCATATCGTAGATCCACTGTGTATTCTTCATGGCTATGATCAGTCTAAGTCATCAGAGTATAGATCCACATTGTATCTTTGGTGGCTATGCCTTTTTATCAATACAATTATGGATCCGCAGTGTATTTTATGGCGGCCATATCTTGTTAAGTCTTGATCACCCAAGCATAGGTATGCTTGCCTTGGGTTTTGAAATATGTCATGATACTTGTTGGATGTTTGTGTGCAGCTTCTGTCAGGTTCTCCGAGTCTATACCCTTGCTTGGACATCTACAAAGTATTTCAGTTATCAATTGGCATCTTCTAACTTCATACTTTGGGGGGCATTCTGTTACACATCAAAATTACTCAGCTGGATAAGTGTCGCATGTTCCTCTCAATTGTCGTAAGTGTCGCATCTTCCTTACAACTTTCGCAAGTGTCGCAAGTTGGTTACAAGTGTCGCAAATGATGTTTAGACATACTGTCATGACAAACGACACTAAGGAGACACTTCTAACATATCATATGCTTGATTTGAAGAAGGAGAACTGGTTTGCTGAAGTCAAATAACTCTTGACACCTAAAGAAAGCCCTGAAATAAAGGTTTTGAGGAGGAGCGCTCCCCCATTTCAGCCCTAGAAGCGTTGGCGCTCCCCTACCAGGCTTCAGGGAGCGTTATAACGCTCCCCAGCCCCCTCTGAAGGAGCGCTGCTCATCTTGAAAGCGTTGGCGCTCCCCTAAGGCTTACCAGGAAGCGCTACAACACTCTGATGCCCCTTCTAAGGGATCACTGCCTAATCTGAGGCAGTAGTTGGCCCGTTGAGGAGAATAAGGGGAGGATCTTTCGAGATTAGGAGGTAGTTGTGTTTGAATTCTTGGTTTCATCAACAAATCCCTGATCTAAGGAGAAGGTTCCCAACTTGTTCCAAAGATAACTCAAGAGGTTAAGCTCCTCTTAACCTATATAAACAGGATTTATGATGGTGGAAATGGGGAGGAACTGAAGATATGAAACTTATGATCTTGGAGGAAACTCACAGTCAGCCAAAGGAGAGTGATCGGTGAAGCTGCTGTTATCCAGGTTGTGGATCTTTCAGGCAAGGGTTAGACGAAGAGGACTTGACGAAGCTGTCGCATTCGCATCTACGATTGTAAGTACTGTTGTTGTTATTCTCATCAATATGACATGCTTGGCCTGTTTCTTTCTAGTTTGTGTCTAATGTCACATGAACTTATCATTTATTGATAGATCTGTTTTCAAGCTAATATCAATAGAGTAGGAAGTGGTCGTATCTTGATTTGTCCACAGAACTCAGCGAGGAGCAAAGGATTGGAGCGCAACTCAGAGCATGTAGGGACAAACGTCAATAAAAGGTACTTCCATCATCCTTCCTTCTCATGTGTTAGTTTATATGGATTTGAAAGGAAGTCAGTGTCCATGTTAAGCATTTTCTGTCTAGAGTTAGGGTCAAGCTCTTAGAGGCAATCTACCTGTCCGCAGGGAGATTTTCCTACAACAAGTGGTGCTCAGTACTTCACTAAATTGGATCTACGTTCTGACTACCACCAGATCCACATGAAAGATGAAGACATTCCCAAGACGACATTTCACACTCATGAGGGTCATTATGAATTCTTGGTAATGTCCTTTGGATTGTGTAATTCTCCTTCCTTTTTCCAAATTCTTATCAATCATGTCTTCCGCCCTTTTCTCCGTCATTTTGTCTTAGTTTTCTTTGATGATATTCTCATCTATAGTAAAATTTGGTCATCTCATCTCTCCCATGTGAATCAAGTTCTCCATATCCTCTCTAAGCACCAAATTTTCCTCAAACAATCTAAATGTGTCTTTGGTGCCTCAGAAGTGGAATACATGGGTCATATTGTTGGCAAGGATGGTGTCCGAGTGGATCCTAATAAAATTGAAGCTATGCAATATGGGCTCCAAGCTGTTCATCAAAAATGGTTGCAAGACCCCAAAATTTCTAGCCTTCTCCACCAATTGCAACACAATTCTTTAGTTTCTCCAAGGTACTCTTAGCATAATGAAGAGCTTCACTACAAAGGTCATTTGTATTTATGGAAGAAATACCAACTTAATTCCACAGTGCTTTCTGAACTTCATGCCTCACCCACATCAGGGCATTCTGGATTTACCAAAACCTATGAAAGGGTCAAACGTTCTTTTTTTTGGGAGGGTATGAAACCGGACGTCTACACCTTTGCGGTTGAATGTGAGGTATGTCAATGCAACAAGGGAGAAACTATCAAAGTTCCAGGCACACTCCAACCATGTCTGATTCCCCTGCTATTTAGCGAGATATTTATATGGAATTCATTGTAGGCTTAGCTAAATAGAACAATAAGTCATTCATCATGGTGGTCGTTGATCGTCTCTCCAAATATGCTCATTTTTATGCTCTTCAACACCCATTCACAACTTCCACAGTGGCTCAACTCTTCATGGATAATATCTTCAAGTGTCATGGAATGCCTAATTCTATTGTCTCTAACAGAGACCCCACTTTCACCAACAATTTTTGGCAAGAGTTGTTCAATCTACAGGACACCCAATTGCATCTCATCACTATCTATCACCCCCATAAGGATATCCAGATGGGAGTTTTCAACAAGTGTTTGGAAATATATTTGATTTGTTTTTCATTTGAGTGGAAAAATCAATGGGCTCAATGGTTACCCCTAGTTGAATGGTTGTACAACACATCTTACCATACAACTACTTGCATGACTTATTTTGAGGCATTCTACGACCAAAATCCCCCATCAGTTCTCTCATATATTCCAGGGGTCTCGAAGGTTTAGGAGGTTGACACAAATATTACAATCTGAGAGGTTATTCTTCATGCCCTCAAAGACAATTTGGTCATGGCTCAGAATCACATGAAGCAAAAAGCAGATCAAGGTCATTCAGAATGCCATTTTGTTGAAGGGGACCAGGTATTTCTTCAACTACAACCTTATAAGAAGACTTCCCTCAAATCTCACCACTATCAGAAAATTGCGCCCAAATTTTATGGTCCTTATCAAGTGCTCAAGCATGTGGGATCGGTGGCCTATTAGTTAGCTATACCCAGTTAGTCGAAGCTCCATCATGTTTTTTACGTTTCCTGCTTAAATAAGGTGATTGGAAATAAGTGCCAAACTCAAACTAGTCTTCATGAGTTGGATGAAGAAGGTTCCATATGGTTTCAGCCAAAAGCAGTCTTGGCCCAATGAGAGCATCGTTTCCATC
The DNA here is from genome assembly GCA_009831015.1 of Picea engelmannii. Classification (NCBI taxonomy): domain Eukaryota; kingdom Viridiplantae; phylum Streptophyta; class Pinopsida; order Pinales; family Pinaceae; genus Picea; species Picea engelmannii. Next base: position 611,220 of record ML783403.1, on the reverse strand, counting down.
AGCACACCATCTAGGAAGAGTTAGTTCAATGGAAAGACACACCTCTAGAAGATGCCACCTAGGAGTCAACCACCATTCTACAACAATTCCCTCATTTGAAGCCTTGAGGATGAGGATTTTCTTCAAGGGGGAGGGCATGTTAGGTACCTAACCTACCTAACCCCTCACATAGGTAGAATAATATAATTCCATGTAATAAATGCCAATATTAATAAGGCTTAGAAATAAGGAAGAATAAGTCAAATATAAGAAGACCTAATAGAAGCTTCCGATTCTAGAAGGATCTTCCTCTAGATTGTTCTTTTCGATAGATAGATTTAGTATAAATAGAAGTAGGAGGGTATGAGAAATCTTGTCTTGGATATTATTGTAATAGATATCTTCTCTGCTAGAGGTTTCCCCCTCGAAGAGGCAAGTGAACATTGCTCTCAGTAATCAAAGTGCTCTTTCTGGTGTTATTCTAGTATTATTATGGTATTATCGTGGTATTGTTTTGGTTATATCATTGTTTCTTTTCCATTTCTAGCTAATTATTTATGTTCCACATATTATTTTATATCTATAATACTACATGTTCAAAGGATAATGAAGCCACCTTGACATGAAGTTGAACTCGTTTGAAGTATGACTCAACTTTTCGTATTAAGACTTGGTATTCAACACCAAGTGTATCCTGTAATAGATGATGAGTCCTTGTAGACTCAGAAGAAATCAATATTCAGAGTAAGCCTGATCTCAGAAAGGATCATACGAAGAGACATCTTCCAAGAATGGGAGATAGATTCCATAAGAAGACTAGACCGTAGCTTCAGAGACTTCTAGGAGATATGAAATCTCTTGGGAAGATTCCCTTGTTTCTGTGACAGAGAAGGAATCCAATCAGACAGACTAGGATATGGATTTTTTTGTGAGACTAGAAGGGAAGTCAGTTTCGACTTTCAAGATTGATCTAACAGATCAAGCATGTTACAGATTTACAAAGACTAAATTGTGTCCAGAGGATTCTCCTAACAAGAGGGAGAATACTATGACGAGACACTTACTCCAGTAATTGAAGAAATAGTTCCAGTATTCATGAACAAAACTAGAGCAACCATGATTCATATAGAGTATGAGATGTAGGGGGAGAAATCCCCATATTTAAAATTGAGTAGCAGTTGATGTAGTACATTAGTTGGGCCATGGAAACATGACTACAATAGTATATAGAGTTACCTCCATGAAAGAAGAAGAGATATCTTCAGTATCAGTTATTGATCCACTCTCAGTTTAAAATGAATTTGTTGTCGTGATGAAGTAGAGGAGTTACTATCAGATTTTAGCAGTCATAGTGAGAATGGAGCAATGATTCTCAACTTCAGAGAAGTTGCAGGTGCAAAATTATAGTTCCATAGGAACAATTGCAGAGAGAGTAGAGGACATACTCTTAGGTAGTGAGACAGATAGTGCTTTGCAGAAAGCACATAAAGATAGCACATGATTGTCGATATTAAGTTGGGTTTGAAGCAAGTGTACCAAGATGGTACAATGTAATGTGAAAATTTGGTTTGAAGTTGAATATAGAAAGACTATGGTCTGCAAGTTGAAGAAGGCTCTGCACAAGTTGAATCAAGCTCCTAGAGATTGATATGGAAGAATTGACAGTTTCTTAACCAGATTGGGATTTACCAAGAGTAAAGTTGATTCTAACCCTTACATCAAGGTTATGAATGATGAGCCAGTGATGTTGCTACTATATGTAGATGATGTATTCTTGAAAGATGAAGAAAAGCTCATCAATGATTGTAAGAAGAAGCTCACTGCAGAATTTGAGATGAAATACCTAGGTCTAATGCATTATTTCTTAGGTATTGAGGTTTGGAAGAGCCCATAGAAGATCTTCCTTAACCAAGGGAAGTATGCAGTTGAAGTACTGAAGAGGTTTGATATGTTGGAGTGTAAATCCATGAACACACCCATGGAAACAAAGTTGAAACTCCTGGTTGATACTACATCGGAATTGGTTGATGCTACGTTGTACAAACATACCATTGGATCTTTGATGTATCTAACGAATACCAGGACATAATATGTTTTGTTGTGAACACCTTGAGTCAGTATCTGGTAGAGCCCATATGTCTTCACCTTGTTGCTACAAAACATGTGATGAGATATTTTAAGGGTATGTTGGACTTTGGTCTCAGTTATAATCGAGATCATGACTTCAAACTAATTGGTTATACTAATTCAAATTGGGCAAAAAGTGTTTCTGATAGAAATAGAACTTCATGATGTTGTTTCAGTTTGGGGTCAGCCATGAATTCATGGCAGAGTGGTAAGCAATATAGTATTTCTCTTACCACGACAGAAGAAAAATACAGTGTTGCATGTTCCACCAATTGTGAATCCATATGGCTTCAAGAATTGTTGACAAATCTATTTGATTTGGAAATGGAAGAAAACATGATTATATGTGATAACCATAGTTGCATAAAGATGACGGAGAACCATGTTTTCCATGACAAGTTGAAGCACATAGAAATACGGTATCACTACATTTGTGATATGGTGCAGAGGGGAGTTGTTAAGATCCAATATTTTGGAATAGATGAGCAGGTTGCAGATGTGTTTTCCAAAGCTCTGTCTCGTGTAAAGTTTGAGCACTTTCGAGACAAGCTTGGTATATTCTGAAAGGACCTCCCTCAAAAGGGGGAGTGGTGTTGATGAAACTATGGTATCCTAACCAACAATGGGTAGCGCAGTTAGGATTTTATATCCTAGGGGACTGATCATCCCTAGATAGATCCTGAAGGTCTGATAAGGACGGTCTGTCAGAGTACCTTTGCATGTATATGAGAGTTGTGGTCAGTAGTCATCGCTCTGTTAGGATTTTAATAATCCTAAGGTATCTTATGATCTTCCTGGGCAAATCCCGAAGGTCCGGTAAGGACGGTCTATCAAAGTATGACGTGGTAGCTCTGTTAGGATTTTATATCCTAGGGAATTTTATGATTCCTGGGTATATCCTTAGGGAATGTCAGAGTACCAAAAAATGTTGTTGATACACATGCCTCATCATGTTTCCCTATGATGATGATGATAATGATGATGTTGCTCCAGCCTCATGCTGTGATGATATTGTTTCTTCAGCCTCGAGCTGTGATGATGTTGTTTCTCCAGTCTCGTGTTGTGATGATTTTGTTTCTCCAGCCTCATGCTATGATGATGTTGTTATCTCAACCTCATGTTGATGATGTTGGTATATCATCCTCATGTTGATGATGTTGATGATGTTGTTGTCTCAACCTCATGTTGTTGATTTTTTTGTACCAGTCTTGTGTTGTTGATGTTGGAGTACCAACCTCGTGTTGGTGATGTTGTTATTCTAGATTTATGCTAAAGATGATGATGATGATACTTCAGCTTCATGTTGAAGATGATGATTATGATACTACTTCAGCCTCATGTTGAAGATGATGATGATGCTACTTTAGCTTCATGCTGAAGATATTGATGATGATGTATCAATCTTTCACTGATTGAATATGTTGTATTAGTGGTATGCTAATTGATTTTGATGCAAAGAATAATGACGATGATGTCATTATAGCTCCATACTGTGAATGATGATGATGATGATACTCCAGCTCCATGTTGTGAATGATGATGTTATTGATGATGAGAAAAAATTCTGATGATTTATAGATATGACAGTCAGTGTTCCATATTTTGTTGATGTTGTTACCCTCTCTCTCTCCTGATGATGTTGTATTGTAGAGTACCCTTCTTCTTAAGGGGGAGTGTTGAAATATTGTAACCATGAAGTATATTCTACTTATTATTGATTTATAATTAAATAGATCAATCCCTTCTGTGGATTGAGCATGCTGGGATTTGTATATGACCAAATCCCCCTTTTTGGATTGGTAAAACCCTAATTAAATTATGCTAATTGAGAATTCGACCCCTAGGGATAATTAAAGTGGTTTTAGCCACTAATTGAAGAAGTCATCCCATCTTGGTGAAGATACAAAACCCTAGCACCTAGAAGATAGTATAAATAAGAGAGGATGATGCCTCATTCACACACTCACTCAAGTCACTGATCTAGTGCACAAGTTTGAAGGAAGTTGCAGTTGTCGGAAGAAGAAGAAGAGAGAGAGGTGCATTGCTCAGTGTTGGATATTCTCTAGTGTTTGGTTTATTATGTTGGCATTGTATTGGCAATCTATATTAAGGAAATTTTTGCTGGGTTTTCTCCCCCATGAGGACTTTCCGGGATAAATGTTGTATACCTTGTGATTGAGTTTCTTTCAGTGATCATGTTTATGTTATTATTGTCTAGTAAATTGAAAAGAACTTAATAGAAGCTCTAAATTTAACATGCTTAAGTGTCCTAGGCTAGTTGATGGACACATTAAAAGGCCCAGATAAGCCTTGTTTATCTTAGCCTAAGTTAGACTTAGGCAATCAACAATTTTTTTTCTTTAAGTGGATTATGGGTTCCAGGATGACTAGAGCATGCCTTATTAGGCTTATTAGTGGAGTGTGGGGCCCAACCAAGGGGGGTGAAACTCCTAGAATCCTTGGAGGATGAATTGGCAAATAATTCAAGGCAAGAAAGGTGGTTGATGGGAGGATAAAGACAGGGGTTGAGGGTGAGAAGGAGATGTGTTCTCATTTGGTGAGGTTAATCATGTGAGAAGAAGAGAGCACTTGGGCGGGAGAAGAAGAGGGAGAAACTAAGGCAGAGAGGAAAATTTTATGGCCAACTTTGGGTAGCCAGTAAAGGTAATTTTTGGTCCATACTAGTCAAAAAAGAAGGGCCAATTCCAAGCAACAACAAATAGAGAGGAAAAGGCTGAGTTAGGCCAAGTTTTCTCATCCCGATATGTCTTTTTGCAGGCCATACGAGCAACAACAAGTAGGTCGTACATGGGATGAGTCTATATTGTTCATATAGACTGTACCTGGTACATACATGTGACATACAAAAGTTCATACATGGCTAAAAATAGTTGGGTCGTACAACCAATAGCTGGGCAAATTTTCTGATGTGGAATGAGAGAAATTTTCTGGAAATTTTGTAAGAATTTTTAGATAATTTTGTTGTTGTAATTTTTCTCTTGAATGCCCAATAAAAGCCCCTCTTAGCTATTTTTTACCCACACTATGGTTTCCAGGGTACATCTAGTGTTCATGTGTTTTTATGCTTGGTTTTGTGTATGATTTTATTGTTACTTTGTTGTTATATAACTCATCTATAGGTTATTAGCATAATTTTCATATTTATATCAGCAAGTTATATTTATGAGTTTAGTAAATTATTGGCTATAATTTCATATGCTAAGTTAAGAAAAAATAACATGGTATCAGAGCTCAGCCTTTGAGTACAGGACAAGCCAAATTTCTTATTGTGCAGACTAGGAAGAGTAAATTAGCAAGAGGGACATATAACCAGAGAAAGTGGGGAAGCCATAAGATTGTACTCAAATGACAGGCCTAAGGTTCGAAGACAGTGGAGGGCACCTCAAACTTTTGTCCTTGGAGGGAGTGTATAGGCTTGGTGCTGGAGGAGAATGGCCTATTGGAATTTGCTGAAGGGAAAGCAGTCCCTCCAACTGATCCATCACAACTAGCATCCCACCTCCAAAAGGATGTAAATGTGAGGAGGGTTATTTTGGATGAAGTCAAAGACCACATTATTCCCCATCTATCTATCAAGAAGATAGATAAGGAGATGTGGGAGACCCTGTTAAAGTTGTACTAGTCTGATAACCAAAGTAGGAAGATGTTGCTAAGAGAAAAGTCAAGGAGCACGAAGATGGCCAAGGGAGATTCAGTGGAGACTTACCTCACAAAGCTGACTCAGATAAGAGATGAACCGATGGTTGTGGGACTATATTGAGTTGGTGAGGACAACCTTGAATGGCTTCACCAAGCAATGTGAACTATTTTTTCATGGAGTGGTGGCTCAAGAGAAACTCTTTGATTGGGAGAGGTTACGGGATGATTTCATCCATGAGGAGTTGAGAATTGATGCCACTCAGGAGAGCCAGACAAAGAGTGAGGAGGAGGAGAATGTGGATCTTCATGTGAAGAGGAGAAGTGGAGTGGGAGGTTCCAGAGACATGGGAAAAGTGAGATACTTTACATGTCACACGATATTTCACTATGCCAACTAGTGTCCCAAGAAGAAGAAGAAGAAGGATATAGAAATGGCAACATCAACATCTATTGAGATAGATGAGTTTGCAGAGAAATTCAAGGATGAATTTTCGTTGGTTTCCTGTCTTTCAAGAAACACCAGATTGGCTGAGTTGGAGGAATGTTATAACAAATTTTTCCTCACTCCATGCAACTTGCTTGGATGGCCTTCCATTACCCTATGCAGACTTGAAAACCCCTTTTGGTTCACTCCAAAACCAAAAATACACATTTTTCTACATATACATGCCCTATCAGTTATACAACAAGCATATATGTAGGTTTCTTGACTACATCTCACGTACATTGGGTTTGGTTCTCAAAATTAAAAAATTTGTCGGGTTTCCATGCCATGTCACGAGATCCATGATCCTTGACCTTCCACATATTGGAAACGCTCCAAATCGGCCCTTCAGTTCCATAGGGAGGCTATAAATTGAGCCATATCCAAGCCTTGAGGGATTCAACAATTCAAATTTGAGAGAAAAGACACTCTAGAGAAATTTCATTTCATATTGAGTCTGCATCCCTTTGTCCTTGAAAGTATGAACTCCTTTTGGTCAGACCCCAAGATCTTCCTTCTTTGTGATGGAGAACCTCATTGACTCCTATATATGATATTTCCTTTAGTGCAAGATTGAAGTGGTGAAGGCCCAGCTGGAGGGACTTATTTTCACGATTATGATGTGTCGTTACCGAATTTTCTCACCTATGTACTTATGTTGATTATTTTAATAGAAATACACTTTTCTCGTCGAATTGATATCTTTCAAATATTTGAATTCTTATTCCATGGGCGTATTTTTCATGTATGTTAATGGATTATGCTAAGTTATATGATAACATTATATATTATCACCATATGCTTTCATATATTGGTTTTTGAGGACAAGTTGAAGGTATAAAGCTTCGAGTCACATGCTCAACGGTGGTCTTCTTCGAACGTTCGGACAAGGTAGGCTCTTATGCTTGTCTTGTTAGCATTTTATTTATATAGAATACTTGGGATTAGTGTTAGCACAGGGGAATACCCAGGGTTCAATGCTACAACAACGCACCAACAAAACCCTAACTATCGACCCTTTCGACAACACCTGCGAAGCAGATGAAGTCTCACCCGAGGTAGAGGCAGGGGTGGTTGCAAGACTCATGTGTCTGCAACCTTAGTTGGGACACATATTTGTGATTATATCTCTTACGAAAAACTTAGCATCGATCATTCATCGATATCTGTAATATACCAGATATAAAATGTATGCAGAACAGAAATAAAATGATAGTAATGGCAGAATAATAACAATATAACCAGAACATTCACCACAATAACAATGGAATGATATGAGAATAATAACAAAAATAGAACTTTGAATCTGAAAGCAATGTTCACGGGCCTCTTCGAAGGGGAAACCTCCAATTGAGCAGAGCTCTATTACAATAATATCCAAGTTAGGGTTCTCATACCCTCAACTCCTATTTATACTAAAAAGAAGCATCTAGAGGAAGATCCTTATAGAAGCAACAACTTCTATTAGGTCTTCTTACATCCGCCTTATTCTATTTTATTGAAAGGACTTATTAATATTGACCTTTATTACATCCAAATATATTGTTCTACCTATGTGGGGGTTAGGACCCTAACATGTCTTCCCCCTTAAAAACAACCTTGTCCTCAAGGCTTGAGATGAGGAAATTGCTGCAGAATGGTAGCTGGTTCCCAAGTGGTGTCTGTTGGAGTTGTATCTTTCCACTAGACTAGCACTTCCTTGATGGTTCTCTGATGTAGGCGACACTCACGTTGGTCCAAAACTGCTTCTGGTTGTAGCCAAATGGATCCTTCTTCAACTAACTCTGGAAGGTTGGTTTGAATTTTTCACTTAGCTCTAATCACCTTCTTTAAGCAATTAACATGAAAAACATGATGTAGCTTCGAATGGATGGGTAAAGATAACTGATAGGATACTTGTCCCACATGCTTGAGAACGATATAAAGACCATAAAATTTGGGCGCTAGCTTCTGACAATGCTCGGCCTTGAGGGAAGTTTGGTTGTAAGGTTGCAGTCGAAGAAACACCTGATCCCCTTCTGCAAATTGACATTCAGAGCGACCTTGATCTGCTTGTTTCTTCATGCGATTTTGTGCCATGACCAAATTCTCTTTGAGGGTAYGGAGAAGGGCCTCTCGAGCTATAAGTGTTAGTTCAACCACTTGGACCTTAGAGGCACTCGGTAAGTATGATATAACTGAAGGTGGCTTTTGTCCAGATACCGCTTCAAAAGGAGTCATGCGTGTAGTTGTATGGTATGAAGTGTTGTACCACCATTCAGCTAGGGGTAACCATTGAGCCCACTGATTTTGCTTTTCCGAGGAAAAACACCTCAAATATGTTTCCAAACACTTGTTGACAAATTCCATTTGGCTATCAGTCTAGGGATGATAAGTTGTGATGATATGCAATTCGGTGCCTTGTATCTTGAACAATTCTTGCCAAAAATTTCTTGTGAAAGTTGGGTCGCGATAAAAAATAATAGAGTGCGGCATGCCATGATGCTTGAAGACCTTTTCCATGAAAATTTGAGCCACCGTGGATGTTGTAAACTGGTGTTGAAGGGCACAGAAATGAGCATACTTGGAGTGATCAACAACCACTATGATGACGGATTTATTGCCCGATTTAGATAAGCCGGTAATAAAATCCATAGAGATATCCTTCCAAATAGCAGGTGGAATCGAGCGCGGTTGTAGTGTGCCCAGAGATTTGACTATTTCTCCTTTTTTTCATTGACACACATCACATTCAACTACAAAATTACGAATGTCATGTTTCATACCATCCCAGAAAAAGAAACGCTTGACCCTGTCATAGGTTTTGGTGAACCCGGAGTGCCCTATTGTGGGCATAGCATGAATCTCAGAAAGTACCATGGATTTAAGCTTTGATTGTTTACTTAAATACAAACAACCTTTATATTGAAGTTCATCATGGAACCAAGAGTACCATGGGGAAGCTGGAGCATTGGACTGCAATTGTTGGATCAACTGTGAACTTTTGGGATCTTGTAGCCATTCCTGGTGAACGACTTGGAGCCAATCTGGTACAATGAATGAAAGATAAAAAAGGGATCCTTCATCTTCATATTTCCAGGAAATTGCATCCACAACCACATTGTCTTTGCCTTTCTTGTAAATGATCTCATAATCATATCTAAAGAGCTTAGTCACCCATTTTTGTTGTTCTGGGGAGGAAATGCGTTGTTCCAGAAAATACTTGAGGCTTTGATGGTCTGTCTTAATTTGGAAATGTTTCCCCAATAGATAAGGGCGCCACAGATCAACGACATGCAAAATAGCCAACATTTCCTTTTCATAGATGGATTTGCCCATATTTCTTTTAGATAGTTGCTTGCTGGTAAAGGCCAAAGGTCGACCCTCTTGCATAAGGACAACACCAATTCCTTTCCTTGAGGAATCACATTCCAACACAAAGGTCTTTGTGAAATCAGGAAGGGAGAGGATTGGAGTGGTGCACATGGCCATCTTCAAAGTTTGAAAATCTTGAGCAGCAACTGGAGTCCAAGTGAAAGAGTTCTTTTTTAGGAGAGTAGTGAGAGGTGTTGCAATCTTCCCATAATTCTTAACAAACTTGCGATAATACCCTGTTAAGCCCAGAAATCCACGCAATCTCTTAAGAGTCTTTGGGTGAGGCCAGTCTTGCATAAATTCAATATTTTTAGGATCCACCCTGACGCCATCTTTGCCAACCAGATGACCCAAGTATTCTACTTCTAAGGTGCCAAAAACACATTTAGACTGTTTAAGGAAAAGTTTGTGCTAAGAGAGTAGATGGAGAACTCGATCCACATGAGCAAGATGGTTTGTCCAGGTTTTGCTATAGATGAGGATATCATCAACGAAAAATAAGACAAAATGGCAGAGAAAAGGACGGAAGACATGATTCATGAGGCTTTGGAAGGTGGAGGGGGCATTACACAAGCCAACGGACATGAACAAAAACTCATAGTGGCCCTGATGAGTTCGAAAGGAAGTCTTGGGAATGTCTGCCTCTTTCATACGTATCTGGTGGTAGCCCGAACGAAGATCAAGTTTAGTGAAGAATTGGGCGCCACTCAATTCATCCAGGAGGTCATCAATGACATGAATGGCGAATTTGTCTTTGATGGTAAGTTTTTTTAGGGCACGGAAGTCAGGACACATTCGCCAAGAACCTTCTTTCTTCGAGACCATGACCATAGGAGAAGAGTAGGGGCTCGTACTAGGGCGGATAACGCATGCATTAAGAAATTCTGGACCATTTTCTCAACTTCGTTTTTTTGGGAAAAGGGGTGACGATATAGACAGATATTGGGAGGAAGGCTTCCGGGTACCAGGGGAATGGAATGATCATGAACACCATGGGAAGGAGGGATTCCTTGGGGAGTGGAAAAGACCAATTAATGTTTAGAAAGGATGGCTTGGAGGTCTTGCGGGACCGAGGGTGTCTATGTTGCTTGTATGGCATGGAGTTGGGAGATAACACCAGAATGAACTTTTTTGAGCATCTTTTCCATGCGATGGGAACTAATGAGCTCAGGTAAACTGATGGTGATGCCTTGAAACTTATAGTGGTGGCCCTCCTGGTCGAATTGCATAGTTAAGTCTTTAAAATCCATGAGAATGGGACCCAAAGTCCTTAGCTAGTCTACACCCAATACAATGTCACAACCTCCCATGTCGATAGAAAACATATGGGATTTCAGGTGGTAGTCACCAATTTGGAGACACACATTTTCACAACGCCCTCCACATTTCATGGAACCACCATTGGCGATCATGATTTGAAAATTATTGATGGCATGGATGTAGCAATGAGTTTCTTGGGCAATGTGGCGATGAATAAAATTATGGGTGCTTCCACTATCAACCAGAATGATGACCTTCTGATGCTTGATGTAACCGATTAGATTGAGGGTTTGGGGAGCGAAGAAGCCAGTGAGAGCATTGAGGGAAATGACCGGTTCTACTTAGGGAGGGTTTGAGGGAGGGGTTATGTCAATGGATTTAGGTGAATCAGACATAAAGGGAGTTTCTACATCCTCTTCTGAAATATCCTCGGAGATGGCCATAAAAATATTTTTTTCTTTACACTTTTGGCCCGAGAAATATTTGTCATCATAGGTATAACAAAGGCCTTTGAGTTGGCATTCAACCATTTCAACCCTGGTCAATTTTTGGATCTTTAGTGGAGCAGAGGGAGTAGTGGGATTTACTAGTTTAGTGCAAGGGATAAAGGAGGGTTTTTGGTTTTGAGAAGATACAACTTGTTGTGCTTCTTTATCTCTTTTAGTAGCCTCCACCCAACTTTGAGGCTAAGCCATGAGGACATGGGCCCGAATCTCATCCTTGAGGCCGCTAATAAAACACTCTCGAAAAAAGGCATAAGACATGCCCTCTGTTATAAAATCCAGGCGTTAAAAGGAAACTATAAAGTCTTCCACTGTTCCTAATTGTTTCAACTTTGTCAAACAACCCAAATGGTTGGTGTCAGTGTCAAAGCGTTCATAGATCTCTGCCACAAAGTGTGTCCAAGCAATATACCCTTGACGAGAAGTTTTATCCATTGCCACCATTGCCAACGTTCTTGATCTAGATGGAGAACACCATACCAGAGTTTGGCCAAGTCATATGTAATGCTGTATAAAGAGAAATAATGTTTCATTTGGGTTACCCAACTAGTGGGGTCCAAGCCATGAAATCTGGTCACATCCACCTGCGAAAGGCGTAGGTCACGTTGAAAGTGATGGTTCTGAAAGTTATGGGAATGAGAGGAATGGTCACCATCAGTATGTGGAGGTGAGGAAGAGGAAGGGTTATTTGTAGGGATATACAGTTTGGTGCAGAGTACCGAATAGACTGATTCAAGCTAGGTGGTGAGGTCTTGTTTGATTTCCTCCATTGAGGACTGCATGGTTGTATTGATGGTGGCAACATTGGCACTGAGTTGTTTCACTTCTTGTTGGATCTCAATGAGACCAGATTGCAAGGTGTTGAAGCGAGCTTCCAAGTCTTGGCTATGAGTATGGGCCATGAGGATGGGGGAACTGAAAAGGGGCAGGCGGGGTCAATTTTTTTTTCCAAAAAATGATATGGATGAATGTGATAAGGGAGAAGAGATGAATCCAATAGAATAGGTCCCAAATAATGGTGAAAGAATTTCCAGACTTTTTTTTTTTTTAAGACCTGCGGAGTTATACTCTGGCATGAAGAATATTGCAGAGAGGAAATTCCCAAATGCTTAACGAGAAAGAAATGTGTATTTACTTGGCAACCCGAACACAGTTGCGCGGCAATAGATCTTGTCTGTTTTAATTTGTTTATGTTTATGTCCCCAAGGGTTAGGTATTCAAGGGTTCTACAGACAAGGGTTTTCCCTATGCTATAGCTCTTTGATATACGTGCGGGGTCCAACAGTAGTACTCGACCCAATATCTCAGGGTACTAAATAAGGAGGATAGACCATACCCTTAGCCGTACTACACAACTACCCAGGTACTAGAGAGTATCTTCCCCAGTGTTGTTCTTGGTGACACTATAACAGTCAGGTGGCTAATCGATTTATCTAAAGAGGGCTTCAGGTAATCTAGGTCGATATGTACACAGGTGTTGTCTGATGCGCTACCACTTGAAGGGGTACCAACAGGGGTTACAAGGGTGGCTAATAGATGTGCGCTTAAGTACCACTTGTATTTCCTGCATGTATGAATCCCTCAAATGTGGGTTTATGTGAAAAATGACAGATCTTTGTGGCTTAAAGACGCCGGAATACGTCTCTATCCTGGAAAAAAAAAATTATCCCACACTTTCTGCCAAGGAAAGTGCTCTGATACCACTTGTAATATACTAGATATAAAATGTATGAAGAACAAAAATAAAATGCTAGTAATGGCAGAATAACAACAATATAACCAGAACATTCACCACAATAACACTGGAATGATATGAGAATAATAACAAAAATAACACTTTGAATCAGAAAGAAATGTTCACGGGCCTCTTCGAGGGGGAAACCTCCAGTTGAGTAGAGCTCTATTACAATAATATCCAAGTTAGGGTTCTCATACCCTCGACTCCTATTTATACTAAAAATAAGCATCTAGAGGAAGATCCTTCTAGAAGCGAAAGATTCTATTAGGTCTTCTTACATCCGCCTTATTCTATTTTATTGAAAGGCCTTATTAATATTGACCTTTATTACATCTGAATATATTGTTCTACCTATGTGCGGGTTAGGACCCTAACAATATCCAACCCTTATTATACTTCGTAGGTAGCACAGAGCATCACAATACTTACTGGGATCTAAAGTATTTCAACGCTTAGCAATAATAGAATAGATAAGATCCTGGATCAACACTAAGCATCTTCATACATATCAGATCTAACATTCATACACATCTAGTAAGAACAAAGCACAAATAGATCTATCTAAATATCTCAAAGCACTTACTAAGAGATAAACACATCAAATCCAAGCACAAAGCATAACACACAGATTTACGTGGTTCACCCCCATCCAGGGGCTACGTCCACCAACTCTTCTTATTTATTAGCGTCTTCAATCGATTATAGCATAGATCCACCAAAACCCTACTTTGCATAGGACAGAATATCTGCGCAGCTCACTAGATCCTTATTCCTTGCACTATAACACAAAGCCTTCTACAACTTCTTAGAGTGGCTTGCACCCAGCCTCTTACAGTCATGCACAGAGCACTTACAAAATCTATTAGCACTTAGATTTTCAGCCTAACATCACATAGATGTCGATCCATCCCCCTACTTACTCCACCTACATGTTTATTTATACATTACAAAAGTGGGCCTAAATGTGGGTAAACCCACGGGCCAACATCCCTTTCCCATTACATATTACCAAAACCCAAAAAGGGGCCCAAAAGTGGGATGAGATCCCTTGATATCTTCTTCGTCTGGCGCTCCATCTTCAACAGGTTTTTGAAGTCTCGAAAATGGTCAAATATGATCAAGTAACTTCAAAACTTGGTCAAGGGCCAAAGTGCCCCCAACACTCACCTGTGACTCGTCCCGAGTCACTTCGATCTGGACAATTCTGCCTCGAATGCCTCAAGATTGGCTCGAGCTGCTTCAACTTGCTGCTTTGTTGTGTTCTCTTGTTTGGTGAACTCCTAGATTATTGCATCATTTAATTGTCCATCGAGGCGTTGCTCTGCTGAGATGATGACATGTTCTTGGTCTGCTCATTGGGTCTCAATATCTGAAAATAACATGCATGCCTTATCCTGCATGGGTTGGATTCACTGAGTGACCTCCATTACTTTACTTTGAAGCATGTGAATCTGTTTTTGAACTGTTCATTTTTCATGAGAACGCTTCATCCTTTCTACAGCTGTTAGGGCCTTCAGTTGCGCATGTAGCATATCCGCATGTTGTTTTTCTTCTTGGAGCTCCGACTCCAGCGCCTGTAGTTCTGGATTCTCTATAAGGTTTTTGTAAGTCTGAGCACTCTGGTTACTTAACTGCTAGCACTCCAAGGTAATAGATTTGATTTTTTCAACTGTGCTTCAGGCAGTTTCCTCTCATTGGTCTCTTATCTCTTGCGGGGTTTTGGGCACAACATAGAGTTCTAGATCTATGATACGCTGTTGTAGCTTCTAGATCACCTCTTCTAACTGTGCCACCTACTGTGGAGTTTGGTCCTTGGTTTGTACTTTGACTATTGTCACAGAGTAGAGTGCTCTTTTGACCCTTTCCTTGAATTCACGTTTTTTAGCGAGCAATTGTCCCTTGCTTTATTGTAGCTCTGCTTTCTCTTCATCAAATTTCTCCTGCATCGTGAGCTTCTCTCGTTCTGCATTACTGCATTGTTCTAATAGAGCTTCTTGTGCTTGTGCCAAAGCCTAGGTGGCTTGTTTTGTTTCCTCTTGAGCTCGTCGAAGGAGAGATTCAACTGTGTCAGTAATCCCGTGGAGTTGAGTTGACTCATCTCCCATTTTTGATGTTTCTGCTGGTAGAGGTGCAGTAGAAGCTGTGCGGCTGGACTAGAGTGCCTACTACACTTCTTGAAACTTGACCTTGATCCAACTGAATACCTCCTCCTACTTTGCTTCCTGTTTCTCTTCTATCTCTAGCGAAGATTCGTTCAACGCAACGACGATGAAGTTGAAGTTGTCTGATGTTAGGGTGGTTTCAAACTTGGTTTTGGTTTCCTTGGCTTTCTTTCTAGATGTGGGCTTCTTCTGTTTCTTGGACAGGTTCTCCTCCTCTCTGGATGGGGTAGCCTCACCTTTCTTCTACTCGACTTCGGTGTCCCCTATCTCTCCACCATAACCTCCTTGTGAATTGGAAGAAGTCTTCATGGTTGTACTTTGACGTCTTGAGCATCCTCTTTCTTCTTCATTGTTCTTGGTCCAGGTGTATTGTGCACTTCTTCAGGACTATCAATATCAGAGAGCTCAGCAGGGTCGATTGAGATGAGGAGGTCTTCCGACCACTCCTTAGTAATTTCTTATAAGTCTTCCTCTGTCAACTTGTAGTAGGACTACAATTTTTGGTGATGCTCATTGACGTGCGGTGTGATGTAGATGAAGTGGTAATCTGCACTAAACTTCATCAATGGCCTGAATCGATAAAGCGTGTTCGGGGTGAGGTAAGGCATAGATTGGATTGCAGCCTTCAGTTGATTGTCGTAAATGTGGAAGACGACATTGGATTGCCACTGCTTGGTCATGTCATTGGAGTACCACAGTGTATTGAACTTTGCAGCCAATGGTTCAAAGGGTTCTATATCTGGGAAGGTCGCACCTTCTGGTATCTCCCATGCGATGAATGTGATTAATATGAGAAGCCAACTACAATGGAACTCATACCCTTGGTATTGTGCTTTCTGTAAATCTAGTTCCAATGGGTTCACTAAGTACTTCACCCAGTTCATGTGTAATCCCTCCGTGCACTTCCCTGTGAGGTCTACCACAAATCCAGTTACCTGGGTTGGTCTGTTCTTCCATACCAACTTCCCTACAATGAGTTGACAGGCAACGCCATTCTAAATAGAAGCTAATTTATAGCCTTGCGTGCCCTTCTCGACATCGCCATAAGTTTCTTTAATCTTCTATGCTAAGGCTCGGTCTGTGGTCTTTCCAGGGTAAAAGTCTTATGGGTCGTGGCCCTACATGCTCAACCCTGTGATCCTATGGATCAACGTTGGATCGATCGTGATGTGGCAGTTTAGCCACAAGTAGCAGCCATGATAGCTCGACAACAGTAGCTTGATGCATGCATTGAATTCCTGGTGCCTTCTGAAATGGAGGATGTTCATGACGTTCAACAAAGTGGACTATGCGAGGTCCATAGTCCATTGCTGAGGGACAATCTTCAATTTTTTAACCTTTGTCTTCATCAAGTATTTATAAGGTGCAAAAATACTATAAAACTTTTTGTCACCTAGGTTGAAGTCACTGGACTTCAATGCAATGAGCTTATCCTGGTTAGCATGAAGTGTGCGCACTCCTTTCAGGAGGTACACAGTGATTAACGGGTATTCAAACTCTTGGGGTACGCTGTCCTGATTGATCTCACCGTTCAGGGGTGGTAGGTAAGTAGGAAGAATGCTCAGAATAATCTTGGAATTTGAAAGATCATCTCAATGCTTAGTTCTCTTTTCATCGGTCGACCAGGATGGGCCAGCTCGAGTAGTCGATGGGCAGGCCTATACTCCTCGCGTCGATGATGCCTATACGCCTGTGGATAGTTCTCTTCCTGACATGGTTCTTTCAGTCATTAAATAAATCATAACTTCTGTCGTAGTTGCTTCTTTGATGGTGAGATCTTCGGACATAATCACTTGGGATAAGTAGTCAGGATCACAATGAGCTCAGACACTGTACTATAATGAATAACAAGATCACGATGGTCACTTTATACAGTTGCAGCCTTCAAATTCTCAATTGGAAAAAATATTCTTTGTGCATGGAATGATGGGATAAGAAGGAAACTTGACAATGGTCTGCTTGTAACGGTTACGAGCCTCCATTAACTTCATTCAACCCATTAAGGCACAGTCCAATGGTCTAGTGGTGAACCATTAATTCATTTTGACCCGTTCAGAGTGGCAGTCAAATGGTTATATTAGCTCCCAACGACTATATTGCTTTGCCTCGATGAAGTGGCCTATGTCGTTGGTCTGATATCTCGGCAAAGTTCAATTTCTGTAAGTTTCCCATTCTGCGAGGTTCCCTTTGGAATATTCTGTAGCCTGTCAATCTTAACTCTCTTTTTACTTAGCTTCCTAGCCTTCTTTCCAGTGAGCTTCATCTTGGTGATTCTCTTCCCATTCTGATTCTTATTTTCCTTGGACATAATCACTTCGCACTGCTGAGATCCTTTCAGGGGTAACACTTCTTCTTTATCTAGGATAAGTACTTCATTCTTCTATGAGTCCTCCAATATTCTTGTGTCTTCGACATTAGGGTTTCTGGTGTAAAATAGCGTCGATATGTTCTTTTGTTCTTCAAGCAACTGCGTGATCTTTCTGGTCATAAAGTATTTTAACCGTTGATTCTTCTGTTCCAAAACTTCTTCTTCTTCCTTTCGTCTAGCTTGATCTCTATCAATCCAAGGTTTTCCCAGTAACATGGTAAGCGAGGTACTGTCTTCAATGAATCTAATAATCTCAAATTATTGCTTTGTCGAAGTTCCATTGACTGTCATAGGTATCTGAGCGAGCTTTCCACATAACATCATCAGTTTTCCTCTGAATAGTCCTATTCCTTCTAGTGAAGGGATCATAATGGGATTCCCTATAGTTTCCCAAGTTCTTTCTGGCATAATATTCACTTGTGTCTCTTCATCAAGGACAGAGTCAATGTCAAAGTCCCCTATTCTATATTCAATGTGTTCTTTCTGTTTAAAAATATCTGGCAGCCTGACATGTCAGTGGTCATTCAAGGTTTCTTTCATTTGTATCAATACCTTCTCTGATTCTTTTGGGGTTTCATTTGTATCAATACCTTCTATGATTCTTGATTCAGATTCATTTTTTCAAGTTTAGAAATCATTCTAGGACAATCCAATATCTCATGGTCCATAACTTGACAACATAGACAACTAGGTCTTCCACCAGGACATTCTTTAGCAAGGTGTCCTGACCATATGCAATTGTAACAGAGGGTTAGTCCTCTCTTTCTTTTAAATGATCCCCAACCTTTTCTGTACTACGCACTAGGATCATGGTAGCTAGCCTGCAAAAAATTCTTTCTAGGATCTTGCATCCATTGGTTAGTCCAAACATTATTTCTATACATAGGTATAACATATCTATCATTATTCTTATCAGATATACTCATATCAAACTTTCTTTCATCTATCAGAGCCCTAGTTTTCAAGCTAGGACATAATCTATCAAACATACCTAGATCCATACTCTAGAAACAAAAATTTTCACTTATTTTACTTTTATAGAGAACAAAGCTTCCAGATATAAAAACTTTTAACTATTCTTACCTTTATCAGAGCATAGAGCTTACATATCTTACCTCTTTTCTGCAGATCTGACCTCTTTTCTTCAGAAACTTCCACTTTTACCTTTCTTAGAGCACAAAGTGTTTATATCTTGCTTATTTTCTTCAGATTTGTCCTTCCTTTCTTTAGCACAGAGCTTTTCAGATCAAGTGGATTACTGCACACCAGGGCATAGATCCACGCACAGAGCTTCCATAGTTTCAGGATGAATCTTTGCACAAAGCTTCTTCTTCCTCAGTTCCCAACAATCACAGTTTCAGGTCCCGACAATGAAACCATTTGTTGGCACAAGGGTAGACCCAGGGTTCAACGCTACAACAACGCACCAACAAAACCCTAACTATCAGCTCTTTCGGCAACACCTGCGAAGAAGATGAAGTCTCACTCGAGGTAGAGGTAGGGGCGGTTGCAAGACTCAGGTGTATGCAACCTTAGCTGGGATACATATATGTGATTATATCTCTTACGGAACACTTAGCATCGATCATTCATCAATATCCAACCCTTATTATACTTCATAGATAGCACAGAGCAACGCAACACTTACTGGGATCTAAATTATTCCAGTGCTTAGCAATAGTAGAAAAGATTAGATCCTAGATCAACACTAAGCATCTTCATACATATAAGTTCTAACATTCATACACATCTAAGAAGCACAAAGCATAAACATATCTATCTAAATATATCAGAGCACTTAGCAAGAGATAAACACATCAAATCCAAGCACAAAGCATAACACACAGATTTACGTGGTTCACCCCCATCCCGGGGCTACGTCCACCGACTCTTCTTCTTTGTTAGCGTCTTCAATATATTACAACATAGAGCCACCAAAACCCTACTTTGCATAGGACAAAAGATCTGCGCAGCTCGCTAGATCCTTCTTCCTTGTGCTATAGCACAAAGCCTTCTACAACTTCTTACAATGGCTTGCACCCAACCTCTTACAGTCATGCACATAGTACTTACAAAATCTATTAGCACTTAGCTTTTCGACCTAACATCACATAGATGTCGATCCATCCCCCTACTTACTCTACCTACATGTTTATTTATACATTACAAAAGTGGGCCTAAACGTGGGTAAACCCACGAGCCGACATCCCTTTCCCATTACATATTCCCAAAACCCAAAAAGGGGCCCAAAAGTGGCTCGAGATCCCTTGATCTCTGCTTCGTCTGGCACTCCATCTTCAACAGGCTGTCGAAGTCCCAAAAACTGTCAAATATGACCAAGTAACTTCAAAACTTGGTCAAGGGCCAACAATTAGAGTTGATTTTTTTGTTTCATTTCGTCTTTTTTGGTTTATCCTTAGCCATAGATATATTTTCCTCGTAACAGAATTGGAAACCATATTGGGGATTTGATCTCCTTTTTTGGATTTCGAGTGTTTTTCTCCTTGATTTGCTCTCTATTTTCCTGATTTTCCTTGTTGTCTGTTGCTTGACAACCTATTTTTTACCTTGCATTTTCGTTTCTTGGCTTAACCCTTGCCCTAGCAGTGTTTTGCTTGGTATACGTGGTTTTTCCCTTGACAAACGCCTATATACGCGAGTTGTCTTCCTTTAGAGTGTGTATATAAATGATTGTTTCTCAAACAGTCACATACATCATCTTTTGAGTATTGTTGGTTGAGTTTGGTGTTTGTTGGGTGAGTTTTGTTGGTTGTTGAGTCTTCTTGGGTCCCTATTTTGACTGTTAAGTGCCTACAAAGCGATAGGAAACCTTTTTATTATTGAATTTTTGGTCATATTTCTTTCGTATCATCTTGTTCATTAGTTTTCCTTGCACATTGATCTAAGTGTTTGCTTCTTTCTATCCTTCTTGGCTTGTCTATTTTTTCTTGCAGTAGGGTCTACCTGTGAAGTTGTTATTCAAACCTTTAATTTTTTTTTATTTATATTGAAAATACAATTTTTTTTTGCTTATTTTCATTATGGCATTTGCACTTTTGATTACTTTGCTTTGATTTTGACACATTCAGTAAGATTGTACTTCATTGAAGTTGTAGAGATTGCATTGGAAAGATTGCATTTAGAATCATACCGTATCTTTGAAATTCAAGACTAGTACTTAGCAGTGTTTTCATATTTTCTTCTTTTTATATGTTGAGTCATAATACCATCAGTTTCACAACCGCACCTCTTGAGTAAGTAGAATCCATTAAAATTAACGTTGATTAATTAAAATTGATTAGAAATGATTTTATTTTTTAGGGTACACAAAATAGTATAGGACATTGGGCCTTGGAATAGAATTTTGTGAGTAAACTTCTCAAGGCTATTAAACTAAACATATGTGTCTTACTAGGGAGTGGTGAAACCCATTGTGTAATAAGTGAGGTCAGGAGGCTCCACTCACACTAGAGTTAAGCATGAGGTTGCGGGAATTTGGTTGCATATATATCCCTCTAATACCTTCCTAGAGTCAGAGATATTTGTGTGGTTTTATTCATATTTGGGGGTCTCACTAGTACCTTTACCTCTGTGAGAGGAAGTGCTTTTGAGATTTTGGGCTTTGTTACCCTGCCCATACGATGGATCGGACTTGCGATTGTTTTCTTGCGCATTGGTTATATTGTGGTGACTCTAGTTTCTTAAGATAGGTAGCCATATAGGTTGCTTGTAGGGGTTATTCTGCAGGTACCCTGAGTTAGATAAGGTTCGGACAACACACAACCTTTATGGAGGATTACCTCTCCAGGGGGGGGTCTAACCGATTGTGATGTTAAGCCCACGAGGGCCCTTATAAATTATTATGATACCTCCAATATTTTGAAGGGAGTCTCAAGCCCTTCTTGGGAGAGACATACCTACTCTAGTGAGAGAGGCCCCTTTCAGCCACTATATCCTGTTTGTGTGCATTGGCCTTTTTATTTTATTTTGGTGTGCTCTATGATTATTAGTTGGCCCTAGATTTTTTTTTTATATATTGAGTTTCAAGTCATCATGGAGTAGGACTAGCCTCCTCGTCGGTCTCTTCTTTGGTTGAAGTTACCACTGTGTCTTTATCCTTTACCGAAGCCACCTCCTAAAAGGCGTAGATTTAATAAGCATGGTACTTATATCTCCACCTCCCATACTTTGATCATCCAATTATGAGTACTTTCAGACCTAAATGTATCAGGGAGTCCTTTGAATCCATTCTCTTCTATGATTAGTGGGATCCCTTCGATTCCTTCATCCTCGATAGTGTGGGTGTTAGAGATCCCCTCCTCTAGTGCTACCCAACCTATGAGTTCTACTCGATCCATTGGAATGAACCCTTTTGGAACTTTTTTTGGTATGCCGAGTCATGATTCTCATTCAATACCTTTGGCCTCTAATCCATTTTCTTTTGGTATGCCTAACATGACTTCAAAAATATCATCCTTCGTTTAAATGGCTAATGTGAATCCTAGTTTTGGGTCTGGGGGCATGATACCTCCTTATGTTTCTTTCTCATTCAGTGGAGGTCATATTCCCCAAGAGAATCCTATTGTTTGAGGTTGGAATCCTCTTTCCTCCGGGCCTAATCCTAACTTCAATGCTCTGGGATGGAGTGCTCAACTGAGTAGAAAATTCTCTTCCTATATTTCATCATTCATCCCTTCTTCCTCCATGCCAATTCCAACGAATGAATTTATTATCCCCCTCTATCCTCTAGTGTTCCATTCGGAGGGAGTCAGTTTCACAGTATGGGAAATCCCCAGCACAAAGTTCCTTTGGTTGGGGAAAACGTATATAACCACCATCATGTCACTTCTGTGGGTATGGTTCCCATACAACCTTTCATGAATCAGTTTAAAGGAGGATATTATCCTACCAGACAGGGCCATGGTATATACTAGAACCCTGGATGGTTTGCAATCCCTAAAGCCCAATCTTTCCCAAGAGCATGGACTCAAATGTCGCAACCCTGACTCCCCTTTTTTTCCATGCTTAATTTGCCATATTTTTCAAAATTAATGAATGACCCTGTGTGTCATGATCCGTCATGGCCCCCCATCCCCACCAATATTCCTTCAGAAATTCCAAAATTCGAAGGCAATAATGGTGAGGATACTAGTGATCATGTCACTAATTTTCATATATGGTGCTCATATAACTCCCTAAATGATGATTATATTCATTTGAGGCTATTTCAATGCACCCTCACAGGGGTCATCGTGAAATGGTACATTGAGCTACCTGGGGGGACATAGGGAACTTTCAATCATATGGTATTGGTTTTTCTCAACCACTTTCAGTTTTCGATTCGTTACGATGCCAACATACAAATTTTGTTGTCCTTCCACCAAGATAAAGCCATGCATATCTCAAACCATATCCAAGAGTGGCATAGACAAAAGAGGTTGATTAAAGCCTACATTCCTCTAGAGTTTCTATTGGAATGGTTCCTTAAGTCCTTATTTCCTTATATTTCGAAGGATGTCTCTACATCTAGAGTAACATCTAAGGAAGAATCTATTTTCAAATCCCAACAATTGGACCTCATATATGCTCAATCTGGGATGCTTTATGAAATTATTCTCAATGCACCGCAGTCAAACTACGACCCTAGACAAAATATTGTGCCTCATCCAATGTCATCATAGGATCTACAAATGCTAATACTACAAACTTGGTGACGAACCAGTTGAAATATTTGTCTCTAATCCATCCTGTAGTAGAACAAGCTTTTGCTTTGTCCTCCACCACCACCCAGTCGACAGATGTGCATTTTGTATAGTCGTCATCTAACCCAAATGGTAACCAACAACCAAGAGGGACTAAGAAGAAAGGATGAGGTAATAATCATAAGGATGGGAAAGATAATAATAATTCCAAGGATGAGACTAACAATGATAGATCGAATAATAATGTTGGTGAGGGAAAGAAATAAAAGAGGAAGGGGAATTTACCTTGTAAACTTTGAAAAGATGATCACTTTACCACCTATGCCCCAAAATCGAGGAAGCCTCGAGGATCTTATCGTAGTCGCTTGGTGTGGTGACAAAACCGTTTCCACATAATAAACATATGGCCTTGGGGTCCTCCAACACCGTAAATAGATCAAGTGGGAGTCAAAACCCCTCGACACATGAAGGTGGCCATCTATGCGTCAATATGGTCAAGTCTCAGATTGATGTAGCCACTCGATCTCATGATTACAGTTCTTCACAAACTATTATATGTCCAGAGTCTCCTCCTTCTCTGGAAACACCCTTGCATATAGAAAATATGGAACCTATGCCTCATATTCTGAAAGGATTACTAAAGAACTTCGCCCACAATCCTAATGCCATATCTGCCTAGAACTATTTGATTGTCGAAGATCTGGGACAAACCCCTTGCACGATGTCAACTTTGGAGGTGCTCTAGACGTGTCCTTCACAAAGGAACACCTTATTATCTGTGTTAAGAGCTATGGACCTGTGTGGCTTGAAGTTTATCAAGTTTGACGTCACGGATGTTAAGCTTCGCTTTCCTTACAATGTGGCCTTTCAAATCCATGTGGGGTACACAAAAATTACCATCAAACGTACCGTAATTAATGAAGGTGTTGTGACGTGCATGATGTCCCTAACCTATTGAAAATCCATTGGGTTTCTAACCCTATCTCAATCTATGACTATGTTGACTGCATTTGATGGGCATTCATTTTGACCCCATGGAATCCTCCCCTCTTTTTCAGTCCTAGTTAGGTGGGAATAATGTGGAGGTTGATGTCAAGGTGGTTGATGCACCTCTTGACTACAATTTACTACTAGGGAGTAATTGGACTTATTCAATGACAGTCGTCGTGTCGTCCATTTTCCACACTTTATGTTTTCCTCATGAAGGGAAAATAGTGACGATTGATCAATTGTCCTTTGCACATGTTAGTCCTAGTGCATCGGTTGGAACTTCGACGCCTGTTATTGATAATTATCAGCATGCAACAAAGGATGTAGGTGTCGTAATGTATTCCTCTTTGATGGGTAGCTTTGATTTCATGGCACCAATTCACCATATTCATGCCATTTCCAGTGAGTCTTCATCGTCGATGATGTTCATTCCTTTCCGTACTTTGTATTTCAACAACCCTTGGACCCTACCTTCCCCAACTATGTTATGTGAATGTTAGTCACACATTGGGATGGAAATGACACTGTCAGTAGCAAAGGTTGTGTATCAGGCTATTCTTGGCGCTACTACTGACCTAGATCCTTCCTCCTCGCAGACAGACGAGGTGGATCATATTTTAGATCCCATATGGGCCACTCAATCATCTTATTCACATGATTTCCTCGACGATACTTTACCTTTGGATGAAGCCATATTAGAGGCCATGTCTGGTCCTGATAAGCCTTGGGACGATATGCATCATCAATCCTATTTTTCCTAGATCTTGTTAAGATCGAACATGATGAATTTAGATCTACCTCTAGTGAGATAGTCGGTCACACCATGGTTCCATTATATACACATGGTATTTATGCCAAGGGAAACATGCAGAATATTTATCCTATCGTCATGATCGACATCGTTCATATCCCTGGTAAATTTGAGAATGTATATATTGGTGCAGATTGTTCTCTTGAAGAAATTCATATCTACACCAATCTCTTCAAATAATTCCCAGATGTATTTTCTTGATCATATGGAGAGATGTCAGGGATCGACCCCAACATTGTCAAACATGAAATTAAAACCTATCTAGATGCTAAAATTGTTCGGAAACATCTTAGAGTTGTTAATCCTAGGAATTCCCCCACTATTAAGGCAAAGGTAGAGAAGCTACTTAATGTTGGTTTCATCTACCTAGCTCCCTTGACTGAATGGGTGTCCAATCTCGTTCTTGTAAATAAAAGGCAAGGAACCATCCACATATGTATGGATTTTAGAGACCTAAATAAGGCTTGTCCTGAAGATAACTTCCCTACTCCTTTAATTGACCAGTTTCTTGACGAGTGTGCAAGAAGTGGAGTTTTTTCCTTTTATGGATGAATTTTCAAGGTATAATCAATTTTAGATCAAACCCGAGGATCAACATAAGATGGCGTTTATTTTTCCTTGGGGTAATTTTGCATACCAGAAAATTTCTTTTGGTCTTAAAAGTGCCGAAGCGACCTTCCAACGTGCCATGACCTTTTATTTTCACGATCTTAATCATATTGTCGAAGCTTACCTAGATGATTTCACTACTCACTCTTGCAAGAGAGTAGATCATTTCACTCACCTTCAATTAGTATTTGAGATATGTCATTACTATCGCATTCAATTGAACCCTCACAAATGCATCTTTTTTGTTAGGTTTGGTCATATTTTAGGATTCTTAGTGTCTGAGCATGGGATCATGGTAGATCCTATAAAGGTTGAGGAAATACTTTGATTTCCTCCCCTGCGCAACATTAGACAACTTCAAGGTTTACAGGGGAATTCTAATTTTCTGTGTTGATTCATAGTGAACTATGCCAATTTAACTAAAGGTTTCATGCATCTTTTGAAGAAGGACACTTTGTTTATATGGAATGAGCGAGCCCAGAAATCCTTTGATGATCTTAATAAATCTTTGGTATCAATGCCTTTGTTGAAGCCTCTAGACTACAGTAGAGACTATTTATTTATATCGTTGTGTCTGAAGGGATGGTTGGTATGGTTCTAGTTCATAAGGACAATGAGAACCATGAGCACATTGTCTACTATCTCATTCTAAACATATTTAGTTTTGAACTTAAATAATCTCACGTAGAGAAACTGGCCTTGGCCGTCGTACATGTGGTTCAAAGATTATGACATTATATTTTACTTTGCAAAAATATTATGGTTGCAGATATCAATCCATTTCAATACGTCCTCTCCAGGCATATCATAGGGGGGAAATGCAATAAGTGGATCCTTATTTTGCAAGAATTTGATCTCAATTTCACTTCAACAAAGTCTAAGAAATCGCTAGTTTTTGTCGAGTTGATATCGGACTTCCCTCGACTAGATGAGGACATTTTTCATGACGATTCATTCATGGATGAACATATTTTCCTTATCTTGTCCTCAGACCCCTGGTATGGAGAAATTTTGATATATATTCAAACCTTGAAGTTGCCCCAGCATCTGTCGAGAGACGATCTACGACGTATACGTCATCAGGCTAAAAAATACCTTATTATCGACGACACTTTGTATCATCGAGGGGTAGATAATATTTTACGTCATTGCTTGAATCACGAGTAAGTTGAGGCTATTCTCAATGACTATCATAGTGGGGCATGTGGTGGTCATTTATCCATTCTTACGACAACCCAAAATATTTTGCAAGCCAGTTATTTTTGGCCGTCAATTTTAAAAGATTATGTTGAAGCAGTCAAGAAGGGTCACCCTTTCTAGGTGTTTGCTCAGAAAATACACTCGCACCCAACCCCTCTTTAATCATTCATCACCATCGGTCCCTTCACCAAGTGGGGGGTACATTTTATGGACTGTAACCTTGCCTCGGCTGGGGGGTACTAACATATTATCGTGGTCGTGGATTATTTTATTAAATGGGAAGAGGCCATGCCTACCATTAAATCCAATGGTAATACTGAAATATTCTTTGTATTCAACTAGATTATAGCCCAGTTTGGAATCCCAAGAGAGATTTTCATTGATCATGGAAGTCACTTTCAGAATGAAATGATGAAATATTTAGCATCAAAACTGGGGTTTAAGCATGGTCATTCTATTCAACAACACGGGTATTCCAACAGAGGACGGACACCTTCAGTAACCACTCACACAACCAGATCAAATATCAACACACCGATGTTTTGATGTAAAATGGTAAAACCCCTAAGGGGAAACATCCACAACCCCAACCAATGCGGACACTTGGAGCAACTTATTAATGCAAAATAAAAATATTACAGAGAGATTTTACAATATATTTTCTCACAATCGATCATTCACAAATGACCCTACATGCTCTTTAAATAGATATCATGGACCAATTGGGTGTTAATCCATGGATCAATGGTCATTAAGATCGAGGAGAATATGAACCATCGGATCATTGTATGTCTGGAACATATCGTGATCGTTGGATTTCCTAACTACAAATGCATACTAAAGAAACATAGTAAGAAACACACTTTTACCTAATGACACATTAGACCAAGTAGATATTAACTAACTCCTAAGTGTCTAAATATCCCAACATCCCCCCTTAAGAACAACTTGGGATAGGACTGAATGATTTACAATAGTGATACAATAGGAGAAGGAAGGAGGCATTAGATCCTATCTCCCCTTAATGACAACTTCCTAAACTCCTAACATAGACCGAAGTTTCGAAAACTTCGCTTCTGTAAGAGATTTTGTGAAAATGTCTGCAACTAGATTTTGTATGGGAAAAGAGCACTTCAATAACTTGATCATGAACAATCTTTTTGATGAAGTGCATGTGTATCTCGATGTTCTTGCTGCGTTGATGTTCAATTGGGTCTTTGGCGAACTTGATGGCACTCTGATTGTCAAATCAAAGGCTGGTTGGATGTTGTTGCTGGAATCCAAACTCTGAAAGGATATGTCGAAGCCACAAGGATTACTGACTTGCATTTACCGTTGCTCGGTACTCTGCTTTTGTTGAAGAAAGTGAAATAGCATGTTGTTTCTTACAGGTCCAAGTGACAGGTCCTGAACCAAGGCTGAAAACATAACCTGCAATAGACTTATGATCATCAGGGTTGTTGGACCAATCTGAATCATTGAAACCAACCAATAAAGGACTCCCCCTGAACTATAATGTATCCCAAACTGAACTGTACCACGAACATAGCGAAGTATTATTTCAGCTAATTTCCAATGGATTTCATGGGTTGTTTGCATATACTGGACAACAAGACCAAAAAAAAAGGAAAGATCAGGACGAGTATGAGTCAAGTATAAGAGGCTACCAACTAACTGACGATACATGGTGGCATCAACTTCAGGAGAAGTACAGGTGGAAGTAATCTTAAATCCAGGATGGAAGGGAGAAGGGGATGGTTTAAAATCATCCATGTGAAAGCGACGAAGAAGGTCACAAGCATACTTAGACTAGGAAATAAAAATTCGTTCATTGGTTTGCAAAACTTGGAGGCCAAGGAAATAGTCCAAAAAACCTAATTGTGTCATTTCAAATTTTTTCTTAAGGCTGGTTTTCACATGGTTTAAAATTTTTGAGTCACTACCAGTAAGGATAAGGTCATCAACATAAAGGAGAAGGATTATGAGATGGCTTCCTACTTTCTTGGTATAGACATTAGAATCAGAATGGCATCTAGAGAATTCAGTGTCAATAAAAAAGTTTTCCATTTTGGCATACCAAGCTTGGGGAGCTTGCTTAAGACCATAAAGAGATTTCTTAAGGTGAAAAACAAGGCTACAGTCATTCTCGACATAGCCAAGAGTTTTTTCCATGTATATTTATTCTTGCAAATCTCCGTGCAAGGAGTATTTAACATCCATCTGTTGGACCTCCCATTTATTTGAGGCAACAAGGGCAAGAACAAGGTGGATGGAATTCATTTTGGCTATAGGGGCAAAGGTTTCATCATAGTCAATTCCTTCAACTTGGGAAAATCCTTTGGAAACTAACCGAGCTTTGTTTCTTTCAACACTTCCATCTGATGCATACTTAGTTCTGTAGACCCATTTACATTTGACAAGTTTTATTCCTTTTGGAAGAGGTACAAGATCCCAAGTATCATTGGCCATTAAATAACGATACTATTCATTCATTGTTGTATCCCAATATATATGACCCGAAGCTTCTACAAATGTCTCTGGATCACGAGTCTATGAAAATTGAGCCAAAAGAGAAGAGGCTCGCTGGAACGGTGAATGTTTCTGATGTTGATATGAAGAATCACCGACAATATCACCAATTGCTTCTCATTTTGAACGAACCCATCTAGGAAGTAGTGGAGTTGGTGCTGGTTCATGTTCAAAGGGCTCATCTAGAGGAAGGTGAGCAGGAGGAGGTGGATTTTCATCCTCACTTTCATCATATGAAGAAGAAACTAGAATAGGAATAGAAGAAGGCACAAACACTGCAGATGGATCGCAGGCCGAAGAATTCACAATCGTCGAATTAGGCTCACAGGCCAAGATATTTTCATCAAATTTAACATCTCTTCTAACAATAATTTTATTACAATGTCGTCGAATAAGTCTAGAACCTTTGACATCTTCAGAATAACCAACAAATATACACTTCTCACTTTTAGGTTGCAATGCTTTCCTTTTCTCATCAAGAATGTGAACCCATGCTATACTGCCAAATACATGGAAGTGACTTACATCATGTTTAATTTTAGTCCAAGCTTCTTCCAGGTTATATTTTTAAGAGCCTTTATGGGAGTGAGATTTTCTGTGTAATTTGTACAGTTGATTGCTTCTGCCCAATACTTTAGACTTAAACCCTTAGATTGGATCATATAATTAGTCATTTCTTTTAATGTGCATTTATTTCTCTCAGCAACACCATTTTGTTGTGGTGTATATGGAACAATGTGTTGCATTTGGATGCACTGTGTAGTGCAATAACTTGTAAAATTATTGTTCACATATTCACCTCCATTATTTATTCTTAACTTTTGAATTTGATGTCCAGATTGATTTTCTACAAGGGTCGTGTAAGCCAAAAACTTGTCAAAAACTTCACTCTTAAGTTTTAAGAAGTAAACCCAAGTACGTTTCAAAATGTCATCAATGAAACTTAAGAAATACTTTCACCCATAAAAAGAAGGAGAATAAAGTGGACCATATAAATCACTGTGAATAAGCTGCAAAAGTGCCTGAGGCATGCCAAGAGGCACGTTTGTCAAAATTGTCTCGATGATGTTTTCCAAGAACACAACTGGTGCAAACACCATCTTTGCATGAAACAAGAGGAAGAATAGTCACCATTTGTTGATTGCATAGTTGTTGCAATGAACGATAGTTTAGATGACCAAATTGCTCATGCCAAAGTTTTCTCAAGTCATCGCTATGAGAAACAAAAACTGATGAAAAAGATGATGACCCAAAGTTATCAAACTTGTACAAACTGGTAATATCATCAACAATTCCAGTTGCAAGAACATGCTTAGGATCTGTTATATCCTTGATTACAACTTGGTGAGGTGAAAACTCTACGGTTTTACCTTAACCTGAATGAGTGATTTGATATGTTGATAGAAGGTTGCAAGAAAGACTTGGAACACATAATACATCATTGAAATTACCGTTTTCTACTTGAATTGTTCCAGATCCTTCAACACTAAGATATCTATCATCACCAAAAAATATTTTCTTGGTGTTACATTCATTTAGAGCAGAAAATATGTCTCTATTCTTAGCCATACGATAAGATACTCCATAATCAATAAGACACTCATCAAAAGAAGAAGTAGAAGTTGTATTGAAGGAGAAACCAAAAGCATAAAGTGCATGTCCATGAGAATAAGAAGAAGAACTAGAATCAATATTGATGTTGTGCTTCTTCATCGATGCTTCTAAAGATGACATATTCTTGAAACATTTGGACTCATCATGACCATATTTATCGCAAAAGTTGCAATGTTTTTCAGTCTTATTACTTTTATATTTTTCTCTTTTGTCACCATTAGGAGTGGAAGATGTCTGAGTGGGTTTGGGACCCTTATATTTATTGTTGTTGTGGAGAGGATGTTTCTTCTTGGGATTCTTGGGTTTATCTTTTTGATGGACGACTAAGGCTTTGTTGGAGGTACATACAATATTGATCATTCCAAGTTGTGTAAGATTATATTGCTCTCTAATCAAAGCATCACAAAATTTCTCAAGACTGGGTTTTCTATAAGTTGTCCCTAGAGCCTCTTGTGTGGCATAAAAGGTAGATACAAACATAGAATATGCACTACATAGCTTGGAAAGAATAAGATAGATGCAATGATATTCTTCTATCTTTATCTTACATTCTTCACATAAAGTTCTGAGTGTTTTAAACTTAGATAGATAGTTTTTAATGCAAGAAAATTCATATGGACTTAAAGTCAGTACTTGATTTTCTAACTGTTGTGCTCCAATAATATTGTGTTTAGAAAACACAGATTCAATATTTTCCCGAGATTCTTTGGGTTTATCAATTGATTGAAGGTGGAACCTTAAATCAGGAGAGATGGACATTCTAATTAATCCACGTGCTTTTTCATTCCTATTATCCCATTTAACTTTATTATCAGCATCAATGGGTGTTGTTTCCTTTCCCAAGATAATCCGACACAAGCCTTTACTTCTTAATAAATCCTCCATATGGGATTTCCATTGGAAGTAGTTGGTACTAGTAAGCAAGAGATTACTTGTAGAATCCATATTAAATATGCAGATAATATGGATTTAAAAACTAAAACTAATGATTTGGATGGAAATATATCAAAAAATTAGGCGGTTTTAAAAAAAAATGACACTAAAAACAGACTTCGGATGTGAGAGTTATTCCCTTTTGAAAAAAGGCATAAACTGTAACCAAAGGACCATGTGGTGGTGTAAGTTGCTTTATGAAGTGACCCAATTTTATAAAGAGAAGTGGGGATCACTTTTACAATGAAGTTACATTATAAAAGAAAAGTTGCATGAAAAATAAATAACTCTAAAATAAAATGCTAAAGCTACTTATAATGATTCACTTTTATACTTGAAGTGAAATACACTTCACAATTTGAGCATGAACTTTTTCAAAAAAAAGTAACAAAAAGAGAGACTTGAACTCAAGACCTCTTACTTAATAAGGCAACTTTTAACCAAATAGTCTGGCAAAACATATTGTATTTTTTAGCAAAAGGATTGGGGGTGTTGTTGTTGTTGTTGATGGCCTTGGAGAGCGTGCTCAAAATAAACTCTTTTCACACAAGAAAAAAATTATGTTTCTCGATGACAAGGGTTAGATCTTAGTTAGCTTACCAGAAAGATGCACCTTTTCCTATTTGTTTCTGATTTTCCAAGATCACATAGGACACGGGGAAAAGAGCATACGCAGATCTAAGAGAGTAGCAACCCATATATAAATAATATAAAACCAAAATAATACTCTACAAAAAATTTTAAAATGCATATTCAGACTTTATACCTCCATATCTGACTAAAATGGTTGTATCTTGGGATAATAGAAACCTTTTCGAGTGAAATGAAAATTGTTCCTAACTAAACTGAGCACCTTGTACGAAATGGAATAGTCCTATCAGCCTAGAAATGTACAAAAATTATAGAATGGAGATAAGGAAACTCAACTTCCAATCTCGATCTACAATAGGAGCGAGTCTTCAAAAAGGCTTTGATACCATGCTCGAAAACACATGTATTCCAATAGAGGATGAACACCTTTAGTAACCACTCACACAACCATATCAAATATCGACACATCGATGTTTTGACATGGTAAAACCCCTACGGGGAAACATCCACAGCCCTAGCCAACGCGACCACTTGGAGTAGTTTATTAATGCAAAAGAAAAAGATTACAGAGATATTTTAAAAGAGAGTTTCTCACAATAGATCATCGGAAAATGACCCTCCATGCTATTTAAATAGATATCATGGACCAATCGGGTGTTAATACATGGATCAATGGTCCTTAAGATCGAGGATAATATGAACCGTCGGATCACTCTATGTTGGGAACATATCGTGACCGTCAAATTTCCTAATTACAAATGCATACTAATGCATACTAAAGAAACAAACTAAGAAACACACTTTTACCTAACGACACATTAGACCAAGAAGATATTAACTAAATCCTAAGTGTATAAATATCCTAACACATTATTCCCCTTACTATCTCCAGGAAAATGGACAAGTAGAGGCGGTGAATAAATCTCTTAAGACCATCTTGCAAAAAACTGTTAGCCAGAGTAAATATGACTGTCATTTGATGCTTTACCCTACACTTTGGGCATACCAAACCATGATAACTACTTTCATTAGTTTCTCTCATTTTCAGTTATTACATGGTGTAGAGTCAATTCTTCCAATTGAATGTGAAATCCCTTCCTTTAAGTTGGCAATTGAGCTCTTACCCGACACATCCAATCTTGAAGAAATCCTTGTGCACCTGGAGCACCTTAATGAGTAGCGTCAAGACGCCTCTATGGATATCGAAGAAAAAAAATGATGTGTTAAGGTTCAGTACGATAATTATTTACGTCCCCGAAAGTACGTTGAGGATGACTTTGTTCTTCTTTATGACCAAGCCAAAGAACCGTTGGGGCCAGGTAAGTTCAACCCCATGTGGCACGATCCTTATATTGTGTGATGTGTCTTAGATAAAGTAGCTTACAAATTAGAACATTATGATGGGAATATGTTGAATGAGCCCAAAATTGGGCTCTACCTTAAAAGGTATTACGCTTGAGCCCTCAAACTTGGGTGTGAACTTTGTATACTAGTGTATCTTAGTGTGTATACTTCTTTATATTTTCCTTTGTGTAATCAAATTGATTATAGAGGTTTCCCTTGGTTGGAAAATGTCAAAGGAGTCTTTGGTTTACTTAGGATTCACGGACGGTGCCAATCATCATATGCGGAACATGGCTTCTGCTGCTTAGGTCATTTACTCACTCGAGGGCCAACCGGTGTCTTCAGGTGGTGTTAGTCTGGAGCCATCAACAAATAATGTGGTTGAGTATAGCACCATTATAGAGCTATTACACAACGCAATTTCACATTGTGTTCGATCTTTAGAAGTTCTCTTGGACTCCCAGTTAGTCATGTGTCAGTTAAACGATAATTACCATGTGCAAGATCCTAATCTAGTCCAACGATTCCTACGAGTACGACTTTTGGAACGATATTTTGATTTTCTTACTTATAATCACATCCCTAGAAGTTCTAATCATGTATTTGATGCATATGCTAATTATATTTTAGATTTTCATTTGTCACATAACTAAGCAAAGAAAACACATTCATACATTTATACATTATAACATATATAAGTAAAGTCGAAGACCATTTTTTTTTTTTTTTTATATTTCATCCTTCTGAGTTCAAAAAATATGGTGTCATAGTATAAAATGGGGCTCACACCCTCAAAATACATATATGGTCGGTATATAAAATGACCATGGAATCTACACCTGTGGTGTTGGATGCGTATCATGATATAACACTATAGCATTTGCAAGACACCAGAAGAGTTGTGCCCATGTACATGGTACACCCACTACCTTTCGCTGCATCACCTCTGGAAGATCCTCTACTTGAACCATAGGAATCCTGTGTGTCAATCGAGACAGTTTCACCTACACATTTTGTAGCACTCTCTGTACGTCCCATCCCACTAGCTCATTTCCTCGTACCCTTCACTGATGTTTTGGGAATCCCTCTGGACTTCATAGACCTACATTTGCGTAATAAAGCACTTGTTAATACTTGATAACATACAAAAAAAAATGTGTTTTTATTTTTATTGAAAAACAAAAAAAAAAGAAATATATAAAAACATTTCTTACCAATATAGTCGTAGGTGGAACCTGGTGGAAAAGGCATGTCAGGATCCCCTCTATTGTCGATCCCTCCGTATGGCTAGTCATCAATGGCTATGACCTGTTGGCACCACCAGAAAATGAACTCATCATTGTAGGTTCTTGGAACCTTACCACCTCCTAGTCGCCCCATCATGTCGGTCCACTGTGACATGGATAGATCGTGCAATCCATGTGGAGTAATATCTACTCTAGGGATCAATCCTGGAACCCTCTCAAATAAAAAACTACAAAGTATGGATACAAATCTGAAATTTCTCATTCTCCCTTGTTTGCAATCCATAAACTATCTCTTCATGTTAGCCAATAGTGAGGTACACCAGTCATAAACAATGGGTCTTAAACACTCCACTCAGTAGAACATGGGTGGGCTTGATGCCTGGTGCAATGAGGCTGACCCAAAAATCCATGTGAGTACAAGCACGATGATATTTAAACTCAGGTTCTAGATCACCCTAATAGGGAGTTGGCTCCCTACTTTATATGTGCCTATAACATAGTGGGTGGCAATGTACTCCTCCATAGTCATACCACCCCCAGCCCCTCGGGCTTTGAGATTACCTACCTCGTCCTGATGAGACAATTATGTGATAAATTATATATCATCCACTTCAATCCTTAATGGTTTCCCATCGACATTTAAGGACTTTGTCTCTAGATCCCAGTAGTTTACTAGTAACTGGAGTAACCTCACTTGAGCCCTCATTCCCTTGAGAGCCCAAAATTTATAAAGGTCACACCATTTTAAATCATTTTGGGCCCTTTCATATCTTCGCACTACTACATCTATCTCCTCATGCTCCCTTTCCCTCCATTCAATAACCATCAAAGATCAAAAAGTTACAGAAGGTTCAAGAGGGAACTCTGTAGAAGGAAAATTTGAAAAACTAGAACTTCGTCGGGATATCAGAACAACGTCACATGACACTTCGCCATGGAAAAGAAATATAGCCATTGGAAATAGTATAATTGTTAGGCTGACACCCTGAATGATTAGAACGACATTTATGATAAAAAATATTGCCATCATACCATTGGGACCGCGTTGTAATAGACATAACTGAATTAATGAAGGCTTCTCTCCCATTGGAGAGATTTGTTGCCTAGTTATCTACTTATTCCCTCAA
The DNA here is from genome assembly GCA_009831015.1 of Picea engelmannii. Classification (NCBI taxonomy): domain Eukaryota; kingdom Viridiplantae; phylum Streptophyta; class Pinopsida; order Pinales; family Pinaceae; genus Picea; species Picea engelmannii. The sequence goes on along the minus strand of ML783403.1, from coordinate 574,888 downwards.
GCCTTGCACTAAGAACACTTTTTCCAACCATGATTATCTAAGCCCGCACTGAGAATTCATAACTGAAGGCACTGGAGTCACAACTCCAAGATTTGAAGCATCAAGAAGAAACAATACAGGCGCAATAGAAGCCCCTGTCAGCTGTTGAAAGGATGAAGTGATTCCAAGAACAGTGCATTGCCCAAAAACAGGTCCACACCAATCATAGAAGAGTCATGGAAGTCACTCAGAGACTCCAATCTATACAAGATGAGGCTTACCAACTATTCTCAGAGATCAAAGGTTGAGCAAACATGGAGCAAGTCATCACTGCAGCTAAACAACACCTAGAGGGACCTGTCACCGAAACAGTCATGCAAGAGTTCGTTGAACAAGAGGTTGTGGCATAGTAAGAAGTTGAAGCAGCTCGAGCCAAGATCGAGGCTTTTGAACTAGAGCTACCCAAATCAAAGTGACTCGAGACGAGTCACATGTGAGTGTTGGGGGCATGTTGTCCCTTGACCAAGTTTTGAGGATCCTTGGTCATGTTTGACCTATTTTTGGGACTTCGATAGGCTATCGAAGGAAGAGCACAAGACAAAGTGGAGATCTTAGGATCTCAGCCCCTTTTTAGGGATTTTTGGGTTTTGGACTTATTTAACGGGTATGGGAATATCGGCCCATGGGTTCACCTATGTTTAGGCCTGATTTTGCAATGTATAAATAGAAGTCTAAGCGATGTAAGGAAAAAGGGAGGTTTTTGTACCTTGCTAAGTGTTGGGAAGGAAAAGAAGGAATCGGTGTGATGTTGTACTAAGTGCAAGTGATTATAAGAGGATTTTTGTGTATCATATGCTGAGACTTGTAGAGATAAGTGCAATTCATATGTAGTGCTTTGTGCACAGACTGTGTAAGGATCTGTGCCTAGATCTACTCAGGGAAGGAGGATATGGCGAGGTGCGCAGGTCTCCTGTCCTCTATGGAGTTGGTTTTGAGGCTCTGTGCATGTAATAATATTGGAAGAAGAAAATAAAGAAGACAAAGAGTTGGAGGATGTAGCCCCAGGGTGGGGGTGAACCACGTATATCCTTTGTTGTGAATGCTTTCTTCTTTATGGTTTCTTTCTTGTTTACGTGATTAAATTATTACTACATTGCTAGATGAGAGATGAATCTAATATGATAGATTAGTGTTGAATAATGTGTTTGAATGCTAGATCTGATCTATATTGGTATGCTTAGTGCTTGAATCTATTGGATCTATGTGAATACTGTGTGGATTTGTAATTAGGGTTTGTCTTCACTATGATCTAAGGTTAAATACTGATGAATTATAATTTCTAAGTTATTTGTAAGGTGTTATAATCACAGATCTATGTCCCAACTAAGGTTGCAAACATCTGAGTCCTGCAACCACCCCTGCTTCTACCTCAGCTGAGACTTCATTTGCTTCGCAGGTGTTGCCGAAAGGGCCAGTAGTTAGGGCTTTTTTGGTGCGTTGTTGTAGCGTTGAACCCTGGGTCTTCCCCTGTGCCAACATGTCACCCCTGCCAGGTGTTCACTTGGAAAATGCACTCACATCCAACCCCTCTTCACCCAATCATTACCATCGGTCCCTTCACCAAGTGGGGGTTGGACTTCGTTGATTGCAACCCAACTTCAGATGGGGGGCATCAACACATTATTGTGGTCGTCGAATACTTTAATAAATGGGTTGAGTCTATGCCTACAGTTAAATATGATGGGAAGATTGTAGCCTTTTTTGTATTCAATCAAATTATTTCTCGGTTCGGTATCCCGAGTGAGATTGTCACTGATCATGGCAATCACTTTCAGAACAAAATGATGGAAGATTTAGCAGCTAAGCCAGGGTTTAGACATGTCATTCATCTCCTTATTACCCCTAGGCAAATGGACAAGTAGAGGTCGTCAACAATTCTCTCAAGACCATTTTGCAAAAAACTGTCAGCTAGAGTAAGTCCAACTGGCACATCATGCTATATCCTGCACTTTGAGCATACCAAACCTCAGTCAAGACTGCCACCATATTTTCCCCTTTCCAGCTAGTACACAGTGTGGAGTCAATTTTACCTATTGAATGCAAAATCCCTTCTCTTAATTTGGTCGTCGCGCTCCTACCTGACACTTTCGATTTCGAGCGATGCCTTGTACACCTAGAGAGTCTTAACGAGAAGAGTCGAGATGACTCTACAACTATCGAGGTTGAACAAAAGACATGTTAAGGTCCAATACGATAAGTCTGTATGTCCTTGGTTGTATGTTGAGGGTGACTTGGTCCTCTTGTATGATCAAGCCAAAGAACCGCTGGGGATAGGAAAGTTTAAAGCCATGTGGCATGGTCCTTACATCGTGTGACATGTTTTAGAAAAAGGAGCCTATGTGTTAGAAGATTATGAAGGGAATAAGTTGGTCGAGCCCATAAATATGATCTACTTGAAAAGATATTATACTTGAGCCTTGGGATTGGGTGGAATGCTCTGTATACTAATGTAATTTAGTGTATATATCTTTTTCTTTTTGTCTTCAGGTTGATTATCAAGTTTTCACTTGGTTGAAAGATGTCAACGGAGTCTTCGGTCTACCTAGGATTCACAGACGGAGCCAGTAACCATACATGGAACTTGGATTTTGCCACTTGGGTGGTTTACTCGCCCAAGGTTCTATTGGTGTCTTCAGGTGGCGTATGCCTAGGGCCATCCACAAACAATGTGGCTGAATATAACGTCAGTATAAAAATTTTGCACGATGCTATCTCACATGGCCTTAATTCATTAGAAGTTCTCCTGGACTCCCAGTTAGTGGTACGTCAGTTGAACGATCGTTACCGCATACATGATCCTACTTTACTCCGATGATTCCTATGGGTATGTCTTTTAGAACAAAAATTTGATTTTATTACATATCATCATATTCCTAGGAGTTCTAATCATGTATCCGATGCTTATGCTAATTTCATTTTAGATTGGCATTTTTCACATAATTAAAAGCAAAGAAAACCATCTAAATCAATGTACACATTGTAAAATATAAGTAAATCCGAAGATCCTTATTTTCAATATTTCAAAAATATATGGTGTTTATAGTACAAAATCGGGGACAAAAACCCTCAATACACATATACAACTAGTATTACAATATCCCACGACATCTACACCGGTGGCACATGATGTGTGCCATAGTAGAAAAACACGGTGTTTGCGAGACATAGAAAGAGTGGTACCCATGCCCAAGGTACACCAACCACCTTTCATTGCATGGTTTCAGGTAGATCCTCTACCTAAACCATGGGTATCATGTGAGTCAAACGCAATAGGTTTCCCTGCACATTTTGTAGGACCCTCTCGACTTCTCCTCCCACTACCTCATCTCTCTGGTTCCTCCATCGATGTCAAGGGAAGCCTTATGGCCATTGCGGACCCACGTCTGCATTGCACAAATGACTAGTCAATACTTAAACACCATCCAAAAATATTTTTGTCCTACTATACAAAAATATAAAAAAAAATTAAATATGTAAAAACTTTTGACATACCTATGTCACTGTAGGTGGTCCCTGGTGGGAGTGGCATGTCTAGATTACCTCTGAAGTCGATCCCCTCATAGAGATAATCATCCAGAGTGATGACTTGTCGCCGCCACTAGTAGAATAAATCCTCATTGTAGGGTGTTGGAACCCTACCTCCCCCCTACTGCCTCATTACCTTGGTCCACTATGCCATGGCTGGATCGTGAGGTTGTCTAGGAAGAATATCGACTCTAGGTCCCAGACCTGGAACCCACTCGAAAAAGAAACTCCATAGGATAGAGACAAACCCAAAATTTCTTTTACTTATCTGTTTGCACTTTGTCAACTGGCTCTTCATGTTTTCCAGTAGAGAGGTGTACACTAGTCATATACCGTGGGTCTTGCACACTACACTGCATAGAACATGAGTGTCCTCGATGCCTGGTGCAACAAGGTCGAACCTATGATACTGGTCAATACTAGGACAATGATCTTCAGACTAAGGTTGTTTATTGCCCAGATAGGGACTTGACTCCCTACCTTAGGAGTCCCTGCTACATAGTGGGAATCGATTTGTTCCTCTATCTTCATACCATTGCCTTCTCCCCGTGATTTGAGGTTTAAAACCTCTCCCCAACGCGATAGACCAGTCAGAAAATAAATGTCCTCTACTTCAATTCTCAATGGTTTCCCATCGATATTGAATCTCTCACTCTCATGGTCCCAATAACCCACTAACATCTCCAACAACCTCACCTGGCCTCTCATTCCTTTGAGTGCCCAAAAATTATTCAAACCACATCGCTTTAAGGACATTTGGGTCCCTGGATCTTGATCTACAACAACATCGACCTCCTTGTGTTGTCTCTCTCTCTCTCTCCATTCAAGAACCATCTTGTCAAAGACAAATAAAATTTTGAGTTAGAACCCTTCAAAATGATTGTTTGTGTGCCTATACGCGACTTACTTTACACACAGTCGTGTGTAGGGCTTGATATATGCCCCATGTAGTTCACACATGAGCATATACCTCTTCGTATAAGTGACCTAATCAAAGCCAACCCACGTACACAAAAATCTACACTTTGCACCCTCAATAACTAAAAATTTAAGACCTAATTCAAAATTTTAATCCACTGAAATTGAAGAGGAAGAGAACAAGAATTACCTGATCCAAACGATTTGTGATTTCGTTTCTTGATGCTCCTGGAATCGCCATTTGAATATCAGAGGTATTTTGGTCCAATTTGCACTAGTTGGTTAAAAAATCAAAATGGTATAGTAATTTTTTATTTTATTACTAGTTATAAATTATTTTTACCCATTTTCTATAGTTTTAACCTATTTTTTCACCTAATGGACTATACAAAGGTGGATCAAGTTGGTTTTTGCAGTTTTAACCTAGGATTATTGCAGATTTCAATGTTATGTCGATCGTTTGTCACCATGGGTAGGTATTTTCATTACCCAACATATAGGATAAGTATTCACTCCTTTATGCATTTTTGCATTATCCTATAACTGTCACTCTTTATTCCCTAGGTACGAACCCATTTGTTGCAACACAAAACCTTCCATCTGCTATAAAGTCATGTCATTATCAAGTGGTAGAGACTTACCGAACATGGGTTCCCTATTTAGAAACCATACTTCATTTGGTGCTCATGCAGATATTTTTTCCATAGGACCGGGAGTCCCTGATAGCTAATACGTGACTTGATGTTGAGCCTCATTTCTCACATATAAACATGCGGCCTTATACCCCATGGATTACCACACGAGTTTTATTTAATCTCTTTTCCAACTCGTCTTGAAAAAGTGAAAAGATTGCCGAGTGATTTTTCCCTTTCACACTCGTTAAATTGGACTTGAAAGGTCACAAGTCTTAGTTAATCTCTTTTCCGACTTGTTACCAAAAATAGAAAAGATCGTCGAGTGAACTTGACTTTTTCACACTCATAAATTGGATTTGAAAAGACGTCTATTTGGCACAAGTTTATCCTTTTTTCACACCAAGTAGACTAAAGGACATAAAAAAGGACATTTTTTGGCATTAAGTTGTGATTGCATCTCATGCCTTTGCTTGCAGTATTGAGCCTATAGTCAGTTCTCTCTCTTGCATTATAAACTATTTGCCTCAGGAGTTATGCATCCTTAACCAAGCAGAGCCTTGTCTATATCCTTCACAATTTGACACCCTTTACTTAGGAGGAAACATTCCCTCGAGTGTCCATCTCCCGCATCCATTTCCTTGCATTGAGCATAGGTACGTTCCACTACTGGAACTATTTCTTCTTACTTGCAACAATCATTTCCTCCTCTGTATCATAGCATTCATTTGTCTATGAAAAATAAAAAAAAGATGGGCGGGAAGGGAGTATTATCTTATATAGGTAGTAGTCGCGTCGCCTTTGAACAAAGCACAAAGTTATTTGAGTCTATTCATCATAATTTTGGGATTAGCATGGCCTTAGGAAGTTGAGCTCGTTACAAAGTCTTCTCTACCGACTAGTTACTCTTCCAGTCCCTATAGAGAATTTTATTGATGCCTCTTGCATCTCATGGTTTCATCATTGAGTCTATGCTGCCAGAGTCCTCCATTTGTCTCTTTCTCTTGTTCAAAGGAAGTCTATTAACCTGTGTCGACCACTCCTCAAAAATATTGACTTTACAAGTCAGCCATACCCTCAGTTTGTCTCAGAATCACATGATATTGTAGCCCTATCGTACACCCTGGCCCTACTTTCATCATTGGTAGGTCACCTTAAACCTAGCAGTCGACATTTCATAATTGGTCATTGACTGGGTAGTTTCCCTTGTGTTCGATGACAAGACATCTATTCACACATTGGGATTTGTGCAGTGTCTTGGATGTCATTATCCTTATTGATGGTTTCCTTGCCTTTGTCAGCATTTTTCATCATTGGCTTCTATTCAGATGGTCTTTTCGTGTATCGCTTGCACTTGGCACATGGGACAGATGCACCGGGTCATTGGTTCGTGAACTTGTTCTTCATACGATTTCCACCAAATCATGAAGCTCCTTCTTTGTTCCTCATGCTGATTGATGAGAGATTCCTTAATTCTCTCCTTTTAGCGGGTCTCCTTCCATCGACATCAGCCCATTAATTCTAGAAACAAGACCTAGAGTCTTATGAGTACCTTGAGGCTTGTAATCATTAGTGGCAAGCTCTCTCGCAATCGACAGTTGGGAATACATCAATGTCTCATGATCGATGGATTCCTCAAGTGTTCGACACTGACTCCTTTATTCACACTTGTAGGAATGTACTCAGTGCCTTGATACCTACTTTCATTATCGGTAGGCTATCTCGTGTTTGTTAACGGTATACCTCAATGATCGGTAATCAAACGATGTCTCATTGTGTTCGAACTCAACTCCTTTATTCACATGATGTAGACTTTCACCTTTGGCGGATTGTGTAGAAGACTTGAAGACATCACTATGTGGTCGTAGCTTTCCTAAGTTGTTGCTTCCCTTTCATTGGAACAATACCTATATGACTTTAGTGATCATGGGAGATCAAATTCTACTCCATGGTATATAGATATCTTCATATTGGTTTTGAGACTGGTTCTATTGGGCCTTGTTTGTGACTATGACAGTTATTGGCATGTAACCACATTTGTATTTTCCTATTCATGGCCATGGATACTTCTTTGGTACATTTTCACATGGATCTGCAATGTAATTTTTGGCAGCCATGTATGAAAAGTCAGTGTAGAATGTAATGAGAAAATGAGTTCGTCCAATTGGTCCCCTACCACTCCACTTCTAGGTTATTTATAATGTATTTCAGCCATCGTAGATACTCCTCTGTCATCACACATTAGGGGGCATCTGTTAGAGAAATATTTGCCTCACCCTATGAAATATTGCAGAGAGGGCCTTATTCCATTTCTCTATGTAGACTTACCTTCCCTGTTACCAGAATCCAGAGATAAAAATATAAATTTTTCCACTTGTACGCATCTTGCACACTATACAACAAGCGTATATGCTAGCTGCTCCACTACAACCCACGTAGATCAGGATTTGTGCCAGAAAATCAAAATTAAATGTTGATTTTCCATGTCACGACAATATATCTCTGATCCTTGGTCTTCCATATACTGGAAACATTTTGAATCGGCCCTTTAGTTTCATTTTGAAGGCTATAAAGAGGCCAATTTTGAACTATGGAAAAGGAGAAAGAATTCAAGTTTGAGAGCAAAGTTACTCTAGAGAAATTATTTACTTCATATTGAGTTTGCATCCCTTTCTCCTTTAAGTATGAACATAGTTTTCAGCCCCCAAGATCTTCCCTTATTGATGGAGAACCTCATTATCTCCCTTATATGAGCTTGCCATTGGTGGAGGATTGAAGTGGTGGAGGCCCAACTGGAAGGAACTTGGTTTCTCAGTTCCGAACTATGCTGATAAGGAAGTTTGTAATATTTTCACTTTTGATGATCATTTATTAATAGAAATACACATTTCCCGTCCAATTGATATCTTGCAAATATATGATTTATTATCCATGGGCATATTTGTTATCTATATTTATGGATTGTGCTATCTAATGTGCTAACCCTTTTATATTATCACAATATGCTTGTTTTTCTTGTTTGTTGAGAACTTGTTGTATACAGCTTTGGGTTGAAGTGCTCAATGGTGGTCTTCATCGAACATCTGGACAAGGTAGGCCTCTTTATTACTTTTCTTGCACATTGGTTTATATAGCATGTTGTTGGGATATATTTGATTTCTACAGTCATTTTCGTCTGTTGTGGTTCACCCTAGCCATAGAGATTTTCCTCATAACAATAGTTATTGTACTCATCATATACAGGTAAACAAAAGGCTTCTTGAAGATCATAATTAAAAAAAATAGACACAGCATCTTTCTCCTCAACAAACTGCTCTTCCAACTCTTCCTCATGGCATCCTTCTTGTTCATATTCAATGTCAGCTATCTCTGCATTCCACTCCTCATCCTTAACTTGATCTTAAAATTTTCCATAGGCTTTGAGATTGTCCTCAACCTCTTGAGCATCAATGAACATTTGTTGCAAGGTGACAAACCTCCTTTCTAGGAGAAGAAGAGAAAAATATGGATGAAGAGTTGTTACATAACACAATCTAGCAGCAACTTCAAGAGGTCATATATATAAAGGCATACTGCAATAAAAACTATAAAATATCATGTTGAAAATAGCAAGAGCTTCATCCTACCCTCTTTTCAAATCACAAAACTCAGCTAAGTATTGGTCAATATATTTGTTCTCTCCCTAGTACCTTGAAAATTCACCAAATAAATTAGCCCACGAACCAATGGAACCAACCTCTAGATTTTTAAACCACAAATCTCCAACCAAATATTTGGCAAATAACCTCATAACAACATCCTCATACATGATTTCCAAATTGTCAATGACATTCTGAAAATATCCCAAATGATTCTCATCTATAATATTATCTTCTCCAACAAAAAGAGGTAGATATTATAAAAACTTGGGAGGGTAAGGATGAGGAGTAGATGGAAGCTTTAACGGTTTAAACATTTTTTCTATTTTTATGAACTGAACATCAGTAGGCTAAAAGTGAGGTTCAATGGATTGACTGCAAATTCTAGCAGTGGTGGTAGAATATGGTACTATGATCAGAGAAGGTGGTGAATCAGTTGTATCATTCACGTGGTTACAGGGATGATCTTCTTGAGGAAGGATTTGAATACAAACATTGTTCTCATATGTTTCAGATGAAGGACTAGGTTCAACATCAACTATGTAAGAAGAATGCAGAAATTATTTTTTCAATGAGAGATGTACAATAGTAAGATTATGGTCATCATAGTAAACAAAGAAAAGGATGATTATCCTAATATATGAAGGAAAGGACAGGAAAGAACTGATAAAAAAGAATATGAGATCTTGAAGGAAACTAATATCTTGATACCTAGACTTCCTGTGTCTTCCTTTGGTTTTCTCTTTGAGCTCGTTCCTCAGTGGAGTCCTCTAACTTGATTTGAATCACCAACAAGTTATTCAAATGTGTAGAGTCACCATGGTGAGAAATTGCATTCTGTTTTGTCACCAATCCTTGCTCACCATCAATAACTGGTAGTAATATGTGTCGTACTTCCCATGGAAGATCTTCAACTTCGTCCCCGACAACGGCGCGAAAAATGTTAGCACTAGAAGTCACACCTAGAATTTTGTAAGTGTAATCCTAGTACTCATCAGAATATAAATGGATTGAATTGATTTGAGTGGGTGGATCAACAAGACTGGGAAAGGAATAGGGAAACAAGCTAACTGCAGATCAGTAGCTTCCATTAGGAAAGGAATCATAAACACCATGTCCAGTGAAGGAAATCAAGTTGCATAATACAAAAAAGGTTTTATATAACTATGGGTAGAAGCATAGAGAATATGACAAAAGGAATAGCATCCATCGTACAAAGATCCTTTCTACAAATAGATTAAATATTTATTAAACAATAAACAATGATTTAATGGGAAAGCTACTACAAATCCTTTGTTGTTCATGAATCCATCAATCAATGGCAGATATGATACTCAAAACCTACAATATATTCAAGCAATAGGATGAAAAGAGAAATGGAAAACAAATAATACAATCTAGTAGCATAACTCTCATGGATCTTCAATCATTGAAATGATTAAAATATGAATGCCCTCAGGCTTACAAAAAAAAATAGTAAAACTTGCTCCTCCATCTCTCTCCTCTCTTGGATCATGAATCCAACCCTTTCCTTATCAAAATCCCCTTCATATATAGTGAATGATCTCTCTCTACTCTAAGTAGATAGAAACCAAGGATCTACATAGGAGCCTCCTCCATTTAGGAGTCTATTACAAAAAATTCCAACAAAAACATAAAAAATTCCTATTTTTTGGGATCTTGTCTATTGTGATAAATGTATTTTTAAATAGGTCATGTTGCTTGATTTGGTTATAGAACACATGTCCCTCATGTCCAACTACCTCCTAGGAAACCATTCGAACCCCTTCAGACAAGTGGCATCCCTCCTACAACTCAGATTTATCAAAATGTTAGAGTTTGTGGTACCTTTGACATGATGTGCTACAAAATTTTCTGTAGGTGATGATTACAACTTTTATCTCAAATGATGAACTAGGTCAGGCTCATTTTTTGTCAGCAAGTCCATGATATTATGATTCATCTGTGAAAATAATTTCATAAGAACCCAGATCAGAATTTAAAACTAATGATGAAATAATGACTCTGTTGTGTACTAATTTGCTGCAAATTGTCCCAAAATACCAATTCCCAACGCATTTGACAACACATGTTGTGAACTTTCCTGTAAGTGTTTGTTTACCTACAAAATTATTCCAAAATTTAAAACTTGCATAGGAAGTTGGGAAAAACCTTCTAGATCCTACTACAAACCTCTTGAAACATGAATTAACCTTCGAGAAATCATATGAAGATGTTAAATTTAGCTCAAGACATAAAATCATCACTTAAGTTGTAATTGTATGCACAACAACAGTTGGAGGATGAACAAGCTGCAAGTAGGAGATGACAAAAGAAAATAGAAATACAACTTGGATAAGGCTGTAGAAAGGCAGAATTGAAGAAACTTTTTGTAAAACAAAGGGTTTAGAACGTACAGCTTGCAACGCATAGTAATATAGTGGATAAGGTTATTGTTGCAAGAGGAAATTGTAAATTGCTCCTTTGCTATAACAAACTTGAAAATGGTCAGGGTTTAGGATACCAATGTTGACCCCTATTTCTTTCATGATGATGAACACTATCATGACACCAATAATCTTACATGGACTAAGGTCACAATATTTTACTCTTGAACATTTCATGTGCTAGCAGGGGTAACAACACTTCCATCCTCATAGTGGTTTTCCTCTCGAAGATGATCTTAAGGTGAGTTGGGAGGTAATATTTCATAATGTAGTAGAGGGAAAACCTGGCATCCTATGATACCGACACAATTTTTGATCGGCCAGGATTAGATATGACAATGATAGTCCTATATCCTACTAAAGAAAAAAAAAAGCACACGCTAAAAAAGAATCTAGAAATCGAACAAACAAACTAAAGCTTCTCACCATGGGATCACTAGTTGGTGATGAAATTCAACATCATGGGCACATCTGAGAAGGGACATGGACAAGTGGGTGGATTAGTTACGCTTGAGGCCTTCTTAACAGACTTAAACCTTGGTAGAATCTTCCCTATGATCTATCTGTGGATCGCCCTCCAAGGCGCCCGAGTGAGTTTGACCAACGTCTGATCCAAGTACAGCGAAGACTCCCCTTCATCATCACCTTGTGTAAGAGCCCTAAATATTATGGTGACTAAGGTCACCAAATTACAGTCAGCCTCCGGGCGGGTATAGTCAACAGTCGGGTCTGACAATATGGGTAGGATATCAAGTCTGAAATTCCTCAAGAGGATTGAGAACAAGAGGACCGAAAAAATCTTCAAAGGACCTCGAACGGATTCGAGGTTCATGAAGTTTCGAGACCAAATGGAAACAACCGATTCTCAAGAAGAATCCCCAATATACTATCATTCCACTATGTTTGGTTAAGCCTCAAAGGGGTAATCTCCATTTCCCATCCACACATGACCTCATGTGTAACCCATGTGTGAGAGGGGGGGTCCCGATTATGCCTATACGAAAGTTGGATTTAAGAACTCTTTAATATTCTATGGTTTTTTTTTTGGTATTGGACAATTTCCTCACTTCTCTTAGTCCGAAGACCCTATACCTAGACTTTCGTTGGCGTTCTTTAGAAAGAAAATGTCTAGTTAATTTTATGAGCACGTGTCCATTTTTAAGGTAGTTCTTTAGTCAAAAGGTTGTATGGAAGTGAAACTTATGATGTGAAAAAAATTGACTCCAAAGGGATGCAAAGGGATGAAATTTGAACAATTTTATTTTCAGTGAATCCTATTTATGAGAGGGAGAAGAGTATCTTGATTTTTATAAAAGAAAACACCCTAATTCATATTGTTTTCTCTATATTCTTCCAGCTAAGATAAAGCACAATTTTTCAACCAAACTCACAAAATGATTTATGAGATTCCCAACCAAGCACAAATTGTTTCAATGATGGTTTAAAGCACTCTAAATGAAATGTTTTTTGTTTCTTTTATTTTTTCAAATTACATGAAAGTGAAAAAAAAATCCTTCTTTGACCTTTGCTTTCAATTGACCATGTTCGGAAATGAATGTGAAATATAGAAGAAATACAACATGAAGCATGAAAATTTAAATCACACCAAAAGATTTTATGTCTGAACGAAATTTTGAAAAGTTCTCAAATGATTTGGGAAACAAAAAACATTCAACCTAATGAAAGAAATACTTCTCAGGCAGGTATAAACAAACTTCTATGGGACTGAAAGGATAAGATTAGGTGATCTTGTTTGTACCTATATATCACATGATATGGCTACCAAGAGAAGGTAATTTCATGAATTTCAAACAAGCTGACACAAAGTTAAAGAGACAGTCTTCATACAAATTTGGATTATTGAAGGAAAACAAACTAAAATGGTATGGCTAAGTTTTTTGAAGGACAATTTCTTCAAAAAACAAATATTAGGGGTTTAATCGCTCCATGTAGAGGGAGACAGTGCAGCTGGGTCACGGCCCAGAGAGAGACACAGTGCGACTGAAGAGTATGGTCACTCCTAAAGAGCTTGGGATCAAGGATGATCACTTCTGCAAAGATGGAAAACTGCAATTGGGAAGGCTTTGGTCGCTCTATGTGAATGGGGAAGTCACGACCAACTCAGAAAACCAAGAAAAAAAAAGAAAGTTAGATATGGGATGAGATCTATCAGATCCAAGCTATTGGTTTATTCAACTAAACTCAGGAAAGGGCATAAAAAAGTCTGGAAATTAGATCAGGACATTTTAATTGGTAACAATTTCATAAAGAAACCATGTAAAGAAGGAAGAAAAGCACATGAGAGGCAATCTCCCCAGTATGGTCGTCAGTTTGTTGTAGGGATTTTGTACCCTGCAGGAGTTGATCTCCCTTAGGCTCTTCCTAAACTTAAGACAGGAACATAGATATGAGAAAAGGATTCTTCTAATCTCGATAATATGTCATGATCTACAAATATATCAGTCCTATATGAACAAACACAAAAACTCACATAAATCTAAGTACATAGACAGAGCAACCTGCTCGCGACTTGGAATTCTGGAAAGAGCGATCGACCCCTTTGGTCGCGGGATTGAGAAATTACAAGGGCGACCGAAGGGAGATTAGGATAGAAACCCAATGGGAAGATGATGAAAGATTATTGAATTGGGTAGGTAACCTCTAAGAGATGATGTCTTGGTGATTAGGGGGTTACTAATGCTATAACAGAGGTGAATCAATATTGCTTATTTTTCTCAAATTAAATTAATTCTTTATTAATTTATAACAATTTATCTACAAGAATGTACAGAACTTAGAATTTTAATTGTAACAATCATAAAAATTGTATTTCATTTACAAGTTATAGTTTGTAAGGGACACCAATATCTCTTATTTTGAGTACCGACTCAAGGGGACACCAATCCCCTGTTTTCCAAGCACCAACTTGAGGAAGCACTAACTCCTTATAGATTAGGCTCTAACCTGTAGAGAACTCCAATCCTCTTGTTTTCAAGCACCAACTTGAGGAAGTTGCAACTCCATGTTTTAGGCTTCAACTTATATGGGACTCCAATCCTCCCTTTCTCCTCCCTTCCACCCTCACTTCATGTGAATGTTTCATGTTCTTCCTTGGAATTTGTTTTTCTTTCGATCTTTTGAATTAGACCACAGAGACATCTTCCTTCCACCATATTTTCTAGTTTATATAGTCTTTCAATGGGTATAAAATTTGAACCATTGTGTATTTTAATCATGTATCATTTCACCTCTTCATTTATTTAATAATAATGTTTTTTTAATAACAAATTTCTTCCTTTATTATTATTACTTTTAATTAATCAAGTGACCTTGGTTTTTTCTTCAATATGTTTTAAATTAAGAATCATATTCTCAGTTTTTCTTGGAGTATTTTCCTTTCAATGGTTATCATATTTCGAGCCTTTTTAAGCGTATTTCCTGTATTGAAATAGACAAGTGATAAATTCACAGCCCCCTTTTAAATATATGGTCTTTACTTTATGAGACCTCAAGCCACAAACTTAATCTAACACCTTCGTTAGGGGATAATTTAACTGCACAACCAAACTTTATTACTCGTCACGATACCACAAGATAAACTATGGTCTAACTAGATCTTTTAACATCTTTCTACCTCTGACGCTAATTTCTTCACTCCATATGACTGACATTTGTGACCTACAACTTATTAATATGTATGGGATTACTACTTACCACTTGTGTTATCCCTCTTAGTGGCGCAGGTGATCATAATTGTTTTAGAAATCGATGATCGGGGTATCTATGTTTCACAGGATGCTACCACATGTCTACCGTCGTAATTTACAAACCAACTACACAGATTCCAACCTTCTCATTAACCTCTTCTCCCTTCAACAATGTGCACTACATTTACATTGTAGATCTATCTTCCCGATGAACGGTTAGATATGAACCTCCCTCAATCTTTTAAATTAAGAACCATATTCTCAATTTGCACTAGTAAGCCAAACACTTTTTCTTGGAGTATTTTCCTTTTAATAGTTATCATATTTCAAGCCTTTTTAAGTGTATTTCCTGTATTGAATAGACATGTGCTAAATTTGTGGCCCCCTTTTAAATATATGGTATTTACTTTATGAGACCTCAAGCCACAAACTCAATCTAGCACCTTCGTAGCGGGATAATTTAACTGCACAACCAACCTTTATACTACTCATCACGAAACCATAGGATAAAATATGATCTAACTGGATATTTTAACACCTTTCTATCTCTAACGCTAATTTATTCACTCCATAGGACCGACGATTGTGACCTATGACTTATAAATATGTATGGGATTACTACTTACCACTTGCAATATCCCTCTTAGTGGCGCGGGTGATCATAATGATTTTATAAACCCACGATCGGGGTCATGTTTCATAGGATTCTACCACATGTCTACTGTGGTAATTTACAAACCAGCTACACAGATTCCAACCTTATCATTAACCTCTTCTCCCTTCATAAATGTGTGCTACATTTCCACCGTAGATCTATCATCCCGACAAACGTTCAGATATGAACCTCCCATGATCTTTATTGCACCTCAATCTGATGGTTGGTTTTTAATCAGGAATTGAGTGGATGATTCTAGATTTCCTAGGTGCTTTAGATAGATTGACAGTTTGTATTTAATAAATCCTTGAGTGGACGGTCCTCATTTATTTCAAACATGGAATTTTTACTTAGAATTATTTTACGTGGCAGGTTCAAAGACTCGCGGACTCACATGTCTTCTCGGGTGTCATCAAAATTCATTCTCCATTTCCGATACTTCCATAATGAACCTATACTTAGAAATTTTCAAGTGATTCTTGTTGGGTTCACAGACCTGCGGACTCGTGGACTCATATGTCTTCTCGAGTGTCATCAAAATGCATGTCTAACTTCCACTACCTCCATAATGAACCTATACTTAGAAAATTTTAAGTGATTCTTCTCGGGTTTGCGGACTCACATGTCTTCTCGGGTGTCATCAAAATGCACACCTATATTTCGCTACCTCCATAATGAACCTATACTTAGAAAAATTTAAGTGATTCTTTATATGAGTATGACCGATAGAATATGATACTTAGCCATTTTTTGGGGTGCCCAACGAACTCGCGAAAAAATATTTGAGCCATCAGATCATGGTTCCATTTTTATCCAACGATCGTCGATCAATCAACCTCGTTATTCACCATTAATTTTTTATTCCTTCGTCTGATCGTGCTCTTATTTTGATCCAACAATAACCATTTCTATTGATTCTTTAATATCAATTCCTAAAACTTTCAGACTTATAATGATCGGAGCATCGATCATTATAATAAACGGAGAAGAAAGTCTCGGGTAGATTTGGAACATGTTCCTTTTGATCTTTGTTCATATATAATTATTGTATTTTATTTGAGCACCATATTTTGATCTTTTTTTTTTGTTTCTATGGGACAACTTCAGCCTTGTATATCTCAGAATCAAAAAACATCTTCTCAATCTTTTGATTACTCCATTTGCTTCACCAGAGTTAATGCTCTTGCAAAGCTCTCTTGAAATTGGTATAGTAGTGTACTTGTATGGATGATAAACCCATATTAACCCTTGTTGAAATCAATGACAACATAACACCATGTCCAACATTCTCCCCCTTTGGCATTGATGGCAACAAATTAAAAAATCTTTGTTTTAACTAAGTTTTATTGTTTATTCTCCCCCTTTGATAACAATGATAGAAATGACATTTCTTTGGTCCCCTTGATTTTTTACTCCCCTTGAGGTTATACCCCCCCTGCCCATGTGCTCCTTCTCTGATAAATCTTGTGAAATTCAATTAGATATGGAGATTGCTCC
Organism: Picea engelmannii; assembly: GCA_009831015.1. Classification (NCBI taxonomy): domain Eukaryota; kingdom Viridiplantae; phylum Streptophyta; class Pinopsida; order Pinales; family Pinaceae; genus Picea; species Picea engelmannii. The sequence continues at coordinate 557,830 of ML783403.1, read as the reverse complement.
CAATTTATGTCTAAGGTATGCAAATGTATTCATGGGTAAAGGTTTTGTGAATATATCTACAATTTGTTCTTTAGTATCCACATATTCCACTTTAACAATTTTTTGATAAACTTGTTCCCTTAAGAAATGAAATTTAATTGGGATATGCTTGGTTTTTGAGTGCATGACAAGATTCTTAGATATATTCATAGCATGAGTATTGTCATAGTTAATAATAATAGGATGATCATACTTTACTTGTATGTCTTATAGGGTTTGTTTCATCTAGATCACTTGAGTGCAACAAGATGCAAAAAAAATATATTTAGCTTATGTTGTAGATAGTGATATGGAGGATTGTTTTTTTGCTTAGCCATGATACAAGACATTTTCCTAGAAAGAATTCTCCTCCACTAGTTCTTTTCATGTCATCCACACTTACATCCCAGTCTACGTCAGTATATGTAGCTGAAGTGAAGTCTTCTATTTTTGGATACCACAATACAAAATCCAAGGTTCCTTTGAGATATCTAAAGATCCTTTTAACTGCCTTCTTGGGAGTCTCTTTAGAGAAGATTGAAATATGGCCATTAATCCAACAACTTTCATGATATCTGGTCTTGTTGTTGTTGCATATAATAGGCTACCAATCATTGATTTATACATGGTTTGGTCTACATTTAGTGATTCATCATCTTTTCTTAGATTGCATCCTATAATCATAGGAGTGCTTAGAGGTTTGCAATATTCCATTTGAAATTTCTTCAACATTTATTTAATGTATTTGTTCTGAGATATGAATATACCTTTTTTCTGATTGTGAAAATTGTAATCCTAGGAATAATTTCAGTTCACCAAGCATTGACTCAAATTCTTTTTGCATTTATGTAGCAAATTGCTTTATTAGATGATTTAGATTACTTCCAAAGATGATATCATCCACATATACTGCAACAATAATCATATTCTGATTTTCAATTTTAATATAAATATTGTTGTCAGTGGATCCTCTTTTGTATCCTTGTTGTTGTAGATGATTATCAAGTCTTGAAAATCATGCCCAAGGATCTTGTTTGAGACCATACAATTATTTCATTAATTTACAGACATAGTCTTTATTTTCTGATAACATAAAACCTTCAAGTTGTTCTCTATAAACTTCTTCCTCTAGATTTCCATTTAAGAATGTTGATTTGACATCCAGTTCATATATTTTGAAGTTCTTAAATCATGCAAATGACAAAAACATTTTGATAGCTTCTAATCTGGCCACAGGGGAAAATGTTTCCTCAAAGTCAATCCCTTCTACTTGTGCATATCCTTTGCACACTAATATTTCTTTATTCCTTATAATTTGACCATCTTCATTAACTTTATTCTTAAAAATCCACTTGGTCCCTACCACATTTTCTTCTTTTGGTCTTGGGACAAGTTCCTAGGTATGATTCTTCTCTATTTGATCAAGCTCTTCATTCATGGCTTTAATCCATTCTTTGTCTTTTCTATCTTCTGCAAATGTTTTGCGTTCTATTAGGGAGAGAATTGCTTGTTTTGATTCATATGTTAGCCTTCTTCTTGTTTCAACTCCAACAATTTTGTTTCCTATGATTTGACTTTCAGGATGATCCCTTTGTACTCTTCTTGTTGGTGCTTTTGAATCTTGTATTGGTGATGCCTCCTCTTCATTTTCTTCTTCACTTTGTGATTCTTATTCTTGTATTTCTTCAGTTTCTTCTTCATCGCCATCATCTCTTCTACTTTCATCAATTTCTGAATTGTCTTGAGATTTGATTCTTCATGATGTTAGATCATTCACCTTTACATTTTCACTTTCCACAATTTTTTGGAATCTTAGATTGTAGCATCTGTAGGCCTTCTGTTTGGATGAGTAACTAATAAATATGCCTTGATCTGATCTGGAATCAAATTTTCTTAGATTATCATCATCTCTTTTTATATAGCATTTTCTCCCAAAGACTTTCTTGTGTTTTACTGGGGTGTCTTGTCATGGTTAACTCTAAGTTGTTCTTTGTTAAGTATATATATTGTTGTATATATTGCTTGTCTCCAATAGATATATAGGAATTTGGATTCATTTAACATAGTTCTGGTTGCTTCTTGGATAGTTCTATTTTTCCTTTCAGCTACTCCATTTTGTTGAGGAGTTCCTGGAGCTAAAAAATGTCTTTTAATTCCACGAGTTTCACAAAACTCATTGAACTCATCTGAGGTAAATTACCCTACATTGTTTGATCTTAGGCACTTGATTTTGAGATCAGTCTCATTTTAAACATGTGCTTTGAAGGTTTTGAATTTTTGAATGCTTTTGATTTCTCTTTAAGAAAAGATACCCAATTCATCCTTGTATAGTCATCAATGAATAAAATGAAGTAATGTTCACCTTGCATGCTTTTAGTTTTGTTGGTCCACAGAGGTCAGTGTGGACAAGTTCTAATGGATTTGATGTAGAATAATGGTTTTGATTGAATCTTACTCTTATCTTCTTTCCATGTTGGTAGTTCCTATAAACAGAGTTTGAAGGTTTAATAATATTTGGCATATCTCTCACAGATTCCTTTTTATTGAATTTTATTAAATTTCCAAAACCTATATGTCCCATTCTTCTTTCTCATAGCCAACTTTTGTTTATTTGGCTCATGCAACATTTTTCTTCTTCTTCTATGTTTAAGATATAAACATTGCTTGGTGTCCTTGGTGCAACAACCACTAGTTTTCCTAAGTCTTCTTTTCTAATTTCACATTTTTGGGAGTCAAATATGAGTATGTGTCCTTGATCACAATTTTGGCTCACACTGAGGAGATTAGGCTTCAAATTTTTAACTAATAACACATTTTATGATTTATATTTATTATTTCCTAGACTGATTATTCCCTTTCCAAGTATCTTGGCAGAAACATTATCTCCAAATGTAACACTTATTTTTTCTTTCTTTTTTAGAATGAGGAATTTGTCTTGATCTCCAGTCATATGTTTTGAACATCCACTATCAACATACCATTGACTCCTTTTATATTTAGCATAGAAGGCTACCTTACACTATGTTTCCTTTTCTTCCATTTGTTTTTCTTTACATGCCTTCTTATGCTTTTCTTCTTGAATTTTGGAAGTTTTTATGGGGAGCTTTGGTAGTCTACAGTCACTAGATTTGTCACCATAATTGTTGCATTTGTGTCATTCAACATTGTAATTTTGTAGTGGAGAGGATGAATTGCAGTTTATGTTCTCTTCATTATTATTATTCTTGTTGTTCTTATAACCATATTTTTGAACATTTTTATGATTGTATTGTCCATAAGCTCTACAATGTAATGCTTTATGCCCAAGATTATTGCAAGAGACACAATATCCAAGAAAGAGACGTTGATACCTTTTTGAGGGAGTTCTTATTGTAGTTGTATTATTTCTATATTCATTTTATTTTGAAGGGAGAGTAGATTTATGTTGATTAGAATCAGTCTTTATTTTTCTTTCTTCCTTTTTGAAAGAGCTCTGAAGGGCATATGCATAACTTTTTGGATTTTTGTCAGTTTCTGAGATGTAGAGTTAGATCCTTTGTTAGACTTCTTTTGATCATATCCCATTCCTAAGTTATTGCTTGATTATCTTTGAATGTTGAGAATATCATCCAATATTTTTAAACGGTTTTCAAATCTTGATTGGTTGTTTCCTTTCTCAAGTTCTCTTTTTAGAAAAGTAATTTCAGCCTCTATCTTTTCATAGTCTAATTGTTTTTCATTGATTTGTTTACTCATGAATTCTTCAATTATTTTGGCTTCTTGGAGTTGATTCTTCAAGTCAATAATGATTTGTTATGATTCCTTGATGGTTATTAAAACTTCATTTTCACTTGATTTTTGTTTTTCTTCATGTTCTAATAGTTCTCTTAATGATTTGTTCTTCTTTTTATATTTTCTCAATTCTTCAAGAGAAATAATAAGTTCTCCTTCAATATCTACCTCTCCTTCAACTTCATAGTTTTCTTCATTATCATCAACAACATTATTTTTTATTTTTTATTCCCATAAACAAAATTTCTATCTCATCATATTCACTCATGTCAGATGAACTACTGTTTTCTTTGGAGTAGAAGTTTTTCTTTTTCTTGTAGAATTTCTTCTTGTTTCTAGTTTTACTCTTCTTAGGTTCTTTATGATTTTTAGTTTCTTCATCATCACTCTCTTCCTTATTTGGATAGGGACATTTGGAGGAAAAATATCTAACTTTTCCACAATTAAAACATTTGAGGGGTAGCTTCCCTTTGTATTTCCCAGACCCTTTCTAGAGTTTCCTTATAAAGTTAGCCTATTCTTCATCTAATATGTTTGAGTGATTTTAATTTGTCACATGCTCATGGTTCTTTGTTTCTTTTGATGCTTTGAAGGTTGTTTCCCTCTTTGATGACTTTTCTTGCTCGGTTCTCATTTCATAGGCTATAAGAATCCCATGAATTTCATCCATTGTACGTTTGTCAAGGTATTCTCTATATTCCAAGGTAGATACCTTGGCATCATATCTCATTGGTAATGATCTCAAAACCTTTTGGACAATAATTTTGTCTTTTATCTCTTCTCCCAATGCTCTGATTGAATTGACTATTTCATCCACTCTTTGAAAATATTCTGCAATGTTTTTTTCCTCTTTCATATTCAGACTCTCAAACTGCCCTCTGTATGTTTAAATTTTTTCTTTCTTAACTTTTCTATCTCATTCATAGATGAATTTAAGTTTGTACCAACTTTATTTTTCTGATTTAAAATGCATCATTTTTACAAATATGGGGTTTGCTAATCCACCCAGAATTGCATTAACAACCCTTGAATTATCATTGCAGAGTTTCTTTACAGTAGCATCTGAATGTGCAGTAGTTGGTGCAATGTAACCATTTACCACAGATAGCCAAACATCACATCCAAGAGCCATCAGATAAATTTGCATCCTTATACTCCAAAATGCATAATCATTTCCTTTGAACAATGGTGCTTTGTTGGAGGAAATTCCTTCTTGTTGATCCATTGGATTTCTCATAATATTCCTTCAAGTGGTTAGACTATGGTGAAGGAACCTACTCTGATACCAATTGTTGGAATGTTTTTCAATACTGAGAGTGGGGGTGAATTAGTATTTCTTCTTTTTATCAAATTAAATTAATTATTTAGTAATTTATAACAATTTATCAATAAGAATGTATAGAACTCTGAATTTTAAATGTAACAATCATAAAAATTATATTTCATTTACAAGTTATAGTTTGTAAGAGACACCAATATCTCTTATTTTGAGCACTGACTCAAGGAGATACCAAACCCCTTTTTTCCAAGCACCAGCTTGAGGAAGCACCAACTCCCTGTATATCAAGCTCCAACCTATAAAGAACTCCAATCCTCTTGTTTTCAAGCACCAACTTGAGGAAGCTGCAACTTCCTGTTTCAGGATTCAACCTGTAGAAAACTCAAATCCTCCCTTTCTCCTCCCTTCCACCCTCACTTCATGTGAATGTTTCACGTTCTTCCTTGGACTCTGTCTGTGTTTTGATTTTCTAAATTAGACAATAGAGACATCCTCCTTCCACCATATTTTCTAGGTTATATAGTCTGTCAACGGGTATAAAATTTGAACCATTATGTATTTTAATAATGTATCATTACAACTCTTCATTTATTTAATAATAATGTTGTTTCAATAACAAATTTATTTCTTTATTATTATTATTTTTAAGTAATTGAGTGACTTTGGTTTTTTCTTCAATATCTTTTTAAATTAAGAATCATATTCTCAATTTGCATTGGTAAGCCAAACACTTTTTCTTGGAGTATTTGTATTTCAATGGTTATTATATTTCGATCCTTTTTAAGCATATTTCATGTATTGAAATAGACAGGTGATAAATTTGTGGCCCCCTTTTAAATCTATGGTATTTACTTTATGAGACCTTGAGCCACAAACTCAATATAGCACCTTCATTGCGGGATAATTTAATTGCATAACCAACCTTTACTGCTCATCATGAGAACACGAGATAAACTATGGTCTAACTGGATCTTTTAACACCTTTGTAGCCATGATGCTAAGTTCTTCACTCCATAGGACCAACGTTTGTGACCAATGTCTTTTTAATATGTATTGGATTACTACTTACCACTTGTGGTATCCCTCTTAGTGGCACGGGTGATCAATATGGTTTTAGAATCCTGTTATTGAGGTATCCTCATTTCACAAGATGTTACCATGTGTCTACCGTGGTAATTTACAAACCACCTATATGGATGCCAACCTTCTCATTAACCTCTTCTCCCTTTGAGGATGCATGCTACATTTCCACCATAGATATATTGTATCAATGAACAGTTAGATCTGAACCTCCCATGATCCTTATTGCACCTCGATCCAACAGTTGGGTTTTAATCAAGCGTTGAGTGGATGATCATGGCTTTCCTAGGTTCTTTAGATAGATCCACGGTTTGGATTTAATGAAATGTTGAGTGGACGGTCCTCATTTATTTCAAACATGGATTTTTTACTTAGAATTATTTTGTGTAGTGATTTTTCGGACTCACAAACTCACATGTCTCCTCACGTGTCATCAAAATGCATGCCCCACTTCCGCTACCTCCATAATGAACCTATACTTAGAAATTTTTAAGTCATTCTTCTTGGGTTCATGGACTTGCAGACTCGTGGACTCACATGTCTTCTCGGGTGTCATAAAAATGCATGCCTAGCTTCTGATACCTCCATAATGAACCTGTACTTAGAAAATTTTAAGTGATTCTTCTAGGGTTCACGAACTCACAGAATCACATGTATTCTTGAGTTTCATCAAAATGCGTGTCTATCTTCTACTACCTCCATAATGAATCTATACTTAGAAAATTTTAAATGATTCTTTAGATGAGTCTGACCGATAGAATATGATACTTATCCATTTTGGGGGGTACACAGTGGACTCGTGGAAAATGATCCGAGTCATTAGATCGTGGTTCCATTTTGATCCAACGCTCATCAATAAATCAACCTCGTTCTTCGTCATTCATTTTTGATTCCTTCGTCCGATCGTGCTCTTATTTTGATCCAACAATCAATATTGTTCTTCATTCTTTAATATTGATTCCTGAGAAAATTTCACACTTATAATGATCATAGCGTCGATCATTATAATAAATGGAGAATAAAGTCTTGGGTAGATTTGAAACATGTTCCTTTTGATATTTGTTCATATATAATTACTGTATTTTATTTGAGAACCATATTTTGATCTTCTTCTTTTTTCCATTTCTATGGGACAACTTCAGCATTGTATATCTCAGAATCAAAAACCATCTTCTAAGTATTCTCATTACTCCATATGCTTCATCGAAGTTAATGCTCTTGCAAAGCTCTCTTTCAACTAGTATAGCAGGGTACTTGTCTAGATGATAAACCCATATTAATGCTTGTTGAAATCAATGACAACATAACACCATGTCCAACAACCTCCATCGCTCATGATAGAACTAGGTTCAAGGCCCTATATTGAACCATACTATGCAACTTCTGTTCTTAGAGTCACATCATCAAATAACCACTATAGGCAATCTGTGCATCATGTCAAAACCACACTTACTACATATCATAGAAATATTTCAAATCATAAATTAAATAATAAGTGAAAATTATAGCATACTCTATCTTTGTTATGTCTATGACATCCAAGTTACCTCAACACTACAATCATTTGGCTATCACACAGCTCATCAACTTGTAGGTTAGTTCACCAATAAATCATATCCATGCATATACACCAAAATTTAATATATGAATCCATATTTTTATTAATGTTCAATTAAGAAATGTATGTTTACATGTTTAACCAAATCACATAACAATCAACATCATGAACACATAATAGTAAGAATAATATTATGCAACACATAAATAGGTCTACATGTACAAATCTCACATGTCTATATCAATTTCATTGAGTCCAAATAGTTAGTAAGAAAAGAATTACTATGATGAGAAAAGTAAAAATTATAGCTACCTAAGGCCAAAATATGGGGCGTTACACAATTATTCTCATATACAAAAGTGGCTTCAATATTTTGTCCTGCACATGTATCATATAGTATCTTACTACTATAAATTTATGTGTAATCATAATTTAGGCTTTCCAATTCTTCACTCTTTATTTTATCTTTATCTGATATAAGTTATGGGCATGTAATGATGGGAAAAGACTGAAAATCCAAATAAAATAACTCAAGCTCATCAGCATGCTCATCATATATTGGTGTGCTATTGGAAATTTGTGTAGACGATGATGTAGGAATTTTCTTCTCTTGAACAAATTTTTTTTTATAACATTATGAGATAAAAATATTCTCATCGAAGACATGATACTTATCTTCATGAACATGGGGCAACACATCCTCATAATACTCAACATTAACATCCTCATATTCATAAAAAATGGGTTTAGTGAAAAATATTTCTATAGATGTTGCTTCAAGAATTAGTCTTTCTTCTTCATCTATATATTCATCATATATAGTTGTTTCATTAAAAAAATTAATACATATTGGATTAATGGAATATTTAATAGGAAATGGAAAATCTTGATAATTATTAGGTAAAGAGGCAGCAACAACATGCTCGTTAAAATCTTGACCTTGTTCTTTTGAGGTAAAAGAAAACACATCATCTTCTTGAAAATATTTAGGTACATCATCAACACTGCTACCTTGGGATACATTTTCATGATCTTTGGACTCTTCCAATGCTTATCTCTGTTTTGTTTTGTGTATGGTTGTGTCTTCTTATGAATTTTGGCAATGTTTTTCATCATAATCCTCTCAACAATCATCAATTTGTAAAAATTGGTGTGCACTCCTCTTCATATTTTTTGCAAAGAAAATTTTGTGTATACCAACCTAGAAAAACAATGGATATGCCTTATTTTTATGGTTCAGTAGCTTGCTCATTGAAACATTGACTTTTTTTACTAGAGAAAAAGAGAATGATAGTTTCTCTTCAAAATGTTTGGTCTGACATGCATCATCACTATTGTAGCATACATCTTCCTTGTCATCATTGTCACAATAATTGTGCTCTACTAATCCTTTCCACTCTTTGTCACAACAATCTTCTAGAAGAACCTCAACTGGAAAACTTCTCATATAGTATGCATGAAACATGGAATAAAATTTTTTCAATGAAGAGATGTTGGCAGTGTAAAAAATTATGTACCAATTTCTCGCATCTCTCGAGAGACATCATGAACAATGTCATCAATATAGCTTCATGAAAAACCCCAAGATAATGAATTGAATTATGAAACTCTTTCAAATGTTATGTAGGGTTATCATCATCATCTCCTCAAAACCAAAAAATACATTTTCCCCATTTTTCTATATTAGGCATAGCATTTGGAAAACCAGGTACAAAAAAAAAATCAAATGGATCATACCTTGCAGCCACTAATGAAGCATTTGAGTTTACCATGGAAAATTTGTGGAGTCACCAAGTGAAAATTTTAATTGACAAGTCTTCTTGAAAGAACCAAGCATCCTATGGTTCTGATCTTGTTCACCAGCAAGTAGCAAAACACTATCGTTGCCGTTTCCCAGGAAAAGAAACCTTTCAAAATTTGTTCCCCAGCAACATCAACATCACCAAAAAAGATTTTGTTCCTCGGGATGTTCCTAGCTAATGAACAAGGCCAAGGAACTCTATGGAGAAAATATCCTCCTCACTCTAGGCCTCAAGCTATATCTTAGGCAAGAGGGGGTAACCATCTAATATATTTCATTGTTAACTAATTCAGCGTCACTTCAACAACATAACTATCATGCAAACTTCAATGTCAGATTTTAATGATTGTGATGTTTAAAAAATGATGTTGAAGGAACTGTGCAAACTAGAGATAACAACCTTATTCTAATTCTTCAGACTAGGGCCTTTCCATTGGGGACGATAATCCCAAATTGCACAAATATATAAATTTGATATATGGTAGATGCATAAGAGACTTAAAGAGGGTAGATTTCTCAATTGACACTAATAATGGCATGGCTATATTTGGCACTTAAGAAATACATTGAAATATTAGACATGTTATTGAGGACAGAAGTCATTAACTTGTACTGGTAGAAAATAAAACATACGGGAAAAATTCAAATGAATCCAACAACATGCAAGAATTCATATTGGATAATCTTCACATGAACCCCATAGTTCAGCAGTAGCTATGAAACTTAGATAACCTTGATTTTTAATCTAGACATTCTTTCATGCTAAACGGGTCAAAAGTATATACTATACCCATTTCCAAAGCATTGAAATATAAACACCTCACTCATAATATTTAAAACTAATTAACACTAACATAATATTCAAAAATGGTTACAAAGACAACACTAAGATCGGGTCTACATCATTAATCTTTATAACTGAAACAAATTTATCTAGGAGTTCATAGATACTTAGAATAAAAGTTCTTCATTTACTGAGAAAATATACAAAAACAAAGTTTTAAACATGAGGGGTGAATCCTCTAGTACACTCCCACATCTTCAGTTCATACAGTTCCCCCTCGGCACTGGAGCCAAAATCATCCTGTAGGATGCCACATTCCAACCTGAACCAAGTCTTCAATTCTCTCGGTTATCCTTCTCTACATGTTAATTTACAACATCTTTTAATGTAACTACTTTCTAAAAATAGAAAGGAGGTTGAGATGTCTTCACTCTTCAAAGAGATTAACACCTTCGGTATGAGGTGTACTCCTTCTTCCATAAAGCAAGGGAAAGTGTTGGAATTTAATACTCCACTAATTTTCTCATTGTCCTTGACCTTTCTTTTCATTTATGCATAGCACATGCCAACAATAAATTTGAAATCAATGAAAATTTTATCTTGTCCATATGGCCCTTGTAGGTCTTATATCATTTGTTATAGGAATGTTAAAATTTCTACCATCAAAAGTAACTAAATTAACAATGATTCCATAAAGAGCTTCAATGAGGGATATTTTCTATGTTACTATATGATCATTTATATCTCTCTCTTAGACCTTGTCTTTTTATTATCAACATCCTCATCATATACAACTAGTTTCAACCTCAAAACACCATTATTTCAGCCATTCTTCCAGCTACTTGCCAAGCCTATGAAACAACCATGTTATCTTTTGTCTAAGCATTTTAAATCGAACCTAAGAGTATATGATTGTAATCCTATGAAACAACCATGTTATCATGTGTGTAATCATTTTAAATCGAACCCGAGATTATATGATTGTAGTATATCATGTGTGAATCCGTCATTCCTTCAAATTCTTCAACATAGCTTCATGCATGTGATCAGCCCCAAAAGAATTTAGTTTCAAAAATATAAATGAAGAGGAATTATCAATACTAACAATTGTGTCAATTTTAGAGGTTTATTTCTAGTTCTAGGCCAAATGGTGAATAGTAACCACGTGGCACAAATAAAATCCAATTGTACCATTTTGGAAGCCTTGATAGAAACAAAATGTTCTCTATCATCAACCATGTTCCTCAAACCATGCCCAATCTTCCAAATCTCAATAAGATCATTTTCCATGCCAACTACAAGTAGATCCTCCCTGAAATTGTCTTGTGGATACCGTGATAGGAAAACTATACTACTACTAAACTTAGGCATAAGTGAAGATTCATTTACACAAGTTCCACTCTCTCCATTTTTTGTAAGTTTTCATGTTTTCACAGTCCTATATCTGGAACGTGTTGCAAACATACGACTATGTGTGCTCCAAGAACGTGACCATATTATTCTTTTGTGTGCTTCCTGTCTTGTAATCATTTTTTTTTAACTTCATCATTACCATTTTTCTCTAGTTGAAATATAGATAAACTTCTATACCTTGAGACTAAAAATAGGATATGATCATCACATGAAAACTTAATTTATGTTACAGTCGGGGCATGGGAATAAAGATGACAAAAAACTCTCCAAATTCCCACCTGCCATAGCCATATCTCTACTACATTTGTTGATTGTGTCTTGCTAGTTGTTGCAATTATATTTCTTGCATTATCACAACACAGAGAAAATAGTTCATTACCATAACCATAATTATTGTGGGATTCAATCCATAAAGTAGTCTGATCCAAGTGTTCATCAAGAGGAAGCTCAATTAACAAAACAAGAACAAAAACTGGAAAAATATGTGTTGTGTCTTGGCCACCTTCAGTGATAGAAGGTGTAGTTGAACACTCTTGGAAACATGAACATAAATTGGCTTCTAATATCATCCAAGAGAATACATATTTGCACCCAATAAAAATCTTTATTATCAATAGATATCTTCAATGGAGGCTATCAGTTTACTCAATAAACCTATTCTTCATGTCCAACAAAAAGTGACTCCAGAGACACTTGCTACATGGATGCACCTGACTTAAATAGGGGGCCTTCAAACCGATGATTTGCATGATCATTTCCCTTTCTGTGTCATCACATAAAGCACTATGCCATGATATTTTGCAGATCCTAATGGTTCTATTTTGGGAATAAATTGCAACAAAATTTTCTTCCCTTCTTAGCCTAATGTAGGGATTAAAAAATCTAGACCGCGTATGAAATCCTAATGGCCTTTTAGTTCACATGCATGATGGAACTTTCAATTACTTTCACCAACATAGAGATAAACATTGTTATCAAGGTCTCCCATATCCAAAACCCAATCTACAACATTTATTGGCAAGTCAAAGAGAGAAAAAGCAACCATTTATCTTTAACCTACATATATAACTTGGAGCAACAACAATTTAAAGTCATCTCCAGTCTGGATTGGAAATCCAACTTCCCATATATGAATAGTATTTTATGAAGAATCCCTCAAATTAAGTTGAATAAGAGTGAATCTCATACATATAACCCTGGTGAGAAACTTCAACATCCTTCATTGAACTGTTAAAACTTTTGGGAACACTGCAAATGCCTTTTTTTTCTTTCAATTTAGCCCAACATTCATGCATTTAATGGGGAAGTTGTAGGCTCACAATGTACTCTAGAAGAATTTGCATGTTCATGTGAGTTCTCCAAATAATGGAACACTTTGGATTAGTGATATCATCCATGCCAAAATCGAACTTTTCAAATTCAGGATGGAACCATTGAGAACCAAGACAAAATTTCTCAACATTTCCCAGAATAACTTAGCACACACCATGTGTTGTTCACCATGTTTCTCAATACCCAAAAATGCATCACTGAGGTAGGAGAAACCTTCTATAGAAATATAAACACCAGCACCATACAATGAGTCATTGTTATGTGTTCTAATATGGATAAAACCATGAGGTACGATTGTTGCAACACATTTTCAATATCTGTTGTGTTAGGCATTCCTAACATTTACATTACCATGGGACCTTTAGTTATCTCACCTTGTTCTGATGGAATGATCCGAAATAACAGGTCCTGGCCTCAATCATGTAGGAATTTGATTATATCCATCCATCAATTTATGCTCTAGAAAAATATTGATGGGTGCCCTAGAAATTGAAGATCTTGTTCTTTGAGCAAAAACTAAGATAGCCCAATTGACGAGAATTTATATTAATCACATATTCAGCTCTTCTTAGAAAATTATGGTTTTGACAAGAGCCCCAATGTATCTAGCATGATGAATACCTTAATATTCTTCTTGAATCATCCTGAAGCAGATTGGATGACAGATTGTTATAACCCTAAATTGCTCTACACATGCATACATGGCCTGTGGCCCTCTTACTTGCATTTTTTGCAAAATCACTCCTAAGTTGCTCTTCTTAAAAGAAAAAAAATTTGAAGTTGTATGCACCTTGTACCATTACTTTCCACATACAAACACTTTCTGCACCACTATAGCTCACGTACATACGCATGATGCATCATTATAGTCGGCGTATACTTGCAAAAGTTGCAATTTTTTTTTTGCAAGGAATTCATTGAGATTACGGGCTATTGGGTAGTTTCCCAACTAATCAACCTGTTATAGCTCGTTACCCAACCGAATAACCATTAGTTTGTCATATAAAAGGAGTTGTCGGGGTCTTATTTCACATCTAAGCATAATAACAATGAAACTCTGCCTGATTTCACTTCCCCTCCTTGCCCAAGATATTGCATCCCTTTTGTGAGAATTGCCTCAGAATTCCATCATTAGCCCTTTCTCCCTCCATTTAACCCATTCACTTCCCAAGAAGAGATCAAAAGGTTGAGAGGAGAAGATTATACAAAGGTTCACTTAGATCTTGGTGAAGAGGAGCCCAGACTAGGTTCGTGGAATGGTAGTTGGCTTTGATTGTAAAGGTATAATCATTGAGTTATTAATAAAAGAATTATTTTTCCTGTCCCAAATGATGGTGTCTTTAATGCTTTTGTTGGTTTATGTTTTTACATTCTAACATCTAACCCTAACTTGTATATGGAATATCATGCTTGTAGTTTTATGTTTGTCAATATTTGGATGCAGGTCAACCCTGGGAGGAGGCGTGCAGTCAGCGAAACTTCCAAGCATGAGGAGGTCATCACCAGACGTGGGATTTGAGGTATAGTAACCCGATCTCCTTTTCCCTTACTTTCTTCATATGATTTTTGGTGTGTTTGGGGTAGTTTAGAGAAGTAGTTGATTTTTAGATGGTCAATATGCCTACATTTTGAACCCTGGTGTAGTCATAGGGGGGGTTTTCCCGCTAGTAGAACTGGTGACCATACTGGGGAAGCCTCTAGGTTTTTTTTTTAAGGGATTTTGGGTTATCTGATTGGTTTTTCTACCTTTCGAGTTTCTGTTGAGTCTTCTGAGTCTTTTAAGGGATTCTGGTCACCTTCGGGTGCCATACCAGTTCTCCTTTCCCTTTAAGATTGTATGTTTTCTTCTTTTTTTAAAGAAATACAGAGGTGTAGGCGCCCTTCCCTGAGTCATCCTGCGTACATACACACTATGCTCAATACAAAGCCCACGTACATACGCGGGATATTGAAGAAACAATAGTGTCTTTGGTTCAAGAATTTTTTTGAAAAAGAGGTAGCCAACCTCTTTCCGGATTGAGGTTTATACTTATCAAGGTTTCCTGTTTTAGTTCAGAGTCTCTGTTTTTACAGCCATAGCTTGGGTTAGAATTCAATTTACTTGTCTTTTTGAGTTTCTTGTGTTTACTTCTGAAAGGGTTTTAAGAAAGTCTTTTGAATGATTTATCTTCCTGTTTGATTTCTTTAGTGATTCCTTGCAATCTGCAGTGGTCCAAAGATTTGTTTCAATATTGTATTGGTGTTCTTTTTACCCCTTTCATTTGCTTTAAAATAAAAGAGAAAAAAAAAATTATTTCATTTTTTCTGTTTGAAGCAATTTCAAAAAAAAATATTTTTCATTTTCAGTTTGGTGAAGTAGTTGGAGTTAGTTATTTTACTACAAAGGAAAAAGAGTTTGTTTTTAAAGTTCTTTACTGATTTCTTGAAACTTAAGTAGCTTGTAGTCAAGCGAAATTTCGTTTTAGGTCTTATTTTTAAAGATCTTGAAAAAGTTAGTTAAAGAAAAGTTGGATACAAAGAGTTAGTTGTAAATCTTTGCTTTTGATTAGAAGTAATTTTTCTTTCAAGTTTTGTCTTTTTCTCCTCTTTTCGTCTCTTATAACATCACTAGTTTCACCGCCATATCCCTTGAGTAAATCAAGCCATTAAAACGAACGCCAAATCTAAAATTAATTAGAATTTTATGTTTGTAGGGTCAACCAACTAGTTTAGGGTTAGGGCCTTGAATTAGCTTGGAGAGAAAACTCTTGAATGTTGTTAAAAAAACATTGGAGTCAAAGTTAGGGAGTGTTAAATTCTAGTGACGTGAAATTTATCCGAAACCCCCCTCTAACACAGGGGATAAACACGAAGTTGTGTGAGGAAAGGCAACGAAGATAACCCCTCCAAATCCGAACTAAACATAGTGGGGAACGCATATTGAGGATCTGTCTTGGGAATACTATCACCTTCATTTTACTATGGAGATTTATGGACCTTGAATCCATTTGATATCCTCTGTTGTCTTCCAGGCCACTTGCTTTCGATACCCTCGATAGGTTTCATACTTTTTATCCTACTCATTGTGGTCCACCCGACTATCGACTATACCTTCCTGGTGGCTTTTTGTGAGCTGCAAAATTAGTTGTCCATATTCTAGGGACTCACACGGGTTACTGTCAAGGTATACCACGGTACCTAGGGCAGAATTTGGGTCACACTTTGTAGAGTATACCTGGAGGGTGATTCCGTTTTCCAGTTTCACTTTCACCAGTAAGTTTCTCTAGTTTTGGCTGGCATAACTGTTCTTCCTACCAGATAGTGGTTTGCTTGATTTATCTTATAGGAATTTTTCTAGTGTGTGCTTGGTTTTAAATGCTAGTTAAATCATTACTAGGTCATTTAATCTTTTCATAAAGTGGAAGATCAAGAGCTCTGTCGGTCACGAAGGCTTCAGGTCCTGCTGTCAGTTCCATTAGAGCCACCACCGTCACTGTTACGGAGAAGACTTGACCAACAAGGGTCATTCAAACTGACCGGGTTGCAGGAAACTATGTCCGAGCCTACTCCGAGAGGAGATTATTCAACTCTGGAGGAACTAACTATTTCTGACCTTGGAGTAGAATCTCTCAGGCCATCCAACTCTCCGATCACCGACTTGCCAGTGCCAATCTTATTACAAGTTGTCCCTCCGAAGGGGACACCTTACGAGCGTCAAATAGTCTTACAAGTAGTCATGGAAGAAAATGATGCTACTTCATCTAGGAGTCCTCATACTCCTGTTTTGGCTACTACCACAGGGGGTATGTTTCCTCCTAACCCACCTTCTTCAGTTTGTACCACAGTGGTCTTGACTCCCTCTACCTCGGGCAGTGGTCCAATAATGTCATCGGCAACAACCACTACTCTGTTTACGCAAAGTGCGATGGGCCCTCCATTTTCATATGGGATGCTTGGCTTCGATTCGAACTCAGTCCTTACCTACTCTACCATACAGACCATGGGTCTAGGGGAAGAGAGAACAAACGCTCATGTGAAAGGTTCTATCGGGGGCACTTCAGTCCCCTTCAATGTTATCCCTTACGGTGGGGGTCATATACCGCCTCCATCCCCCTCGCTCGGTGGTGCTTTCCAGCAAACCATCAAGTTGAACGCTAACTACAGCTTGTTTGGAGAAGGTAGTTTAGGACCTTCGTCTTACACTACAACGGTGGGATCTATGTCGTTGTATTTGTTAGGCACGTTTGGTAATAATGCTTTTTCTTCAATTGTCGTCTTGGCTAGGGGAAACCCTGGTTTTGGGAAACATAATCCTGTGCAGGGTAATATTCCTACACAGGGGGCAAGTACATGAGTTTTCCCCTCACAAGTACTTTGGAATCCTTGGCAGGGATTAGTTCCCTCGCAAGGGATTTTGATCGTTGGAAACCCCTTCCATGGTCAATGGAACCCAGGGCAGGGATCAATACTTATGCCCTTCGGATTAGCTGGGGGCATCCCCTTCCAAAATCCTTAGAACACAACGTAGGGAGAAATCCCCTCCCAACCCACGTCGTCTAATTACGGGAATCATCCGATGATATCCCAGAAAGAACAATTTATATATGTTGGTCAAGGCCTTAGTTTCTACCAGAACCTTGGCTAGCGACCCAACTTTTTTTGGAAACCTGGTGCCAGTCAAACTCTAGGACCCCTTTTTCTTGTACATAGTACTCAACCCAAACTACCATTTATCGCAGCATGACATCTGCCAGACTTGTCAAGGTTGCTCAATGACTCAATTTTTCATGATCTGTGTTAGCCCCCCATGATGACTAAGTTTCCCTTGGATATTCTGAAATTCGAAGGTAATCCTGGTGAGGACCCAGGTGATTATGTGACAACTTTCCACTTATGGTGCCTATCAAACTCGCTACGAGAAGACTTTGTATAGTTGCACCTGTTTCAATGCACTCTTATCGGGGGTGCTATGAAATGGCATATTGAGCTCGATTGCTCAAGTTATTCTTACTTTAACGACTTGGCGATGGTCTTCCTAAACCATTTCCAATGACCCATGAGATACAATGTCAACACTGAATTGTTGGCCAACTTTGAGGGGACTAAGGTCGACCATATCTCTGATCAAATATAAGAATGGCGACATGGAAAGATCTTGATTAAGGTACAAGTCCCACCAGATTTCTTGCTGGAGTGGTTCCTGAAGTCTTTGGTACCATTTGTATCCAAGGTTATTGCAACTTTGAGAGTGTTTTCAGAGGAGGAGGCAATAATGAGAGCGCAGCAGCTCGAACTGATTTACTCTTAGTTTGGCTTGCTCTATGATATTTTTCCATATGCACTAAGGTCCATTCTCAACAAAGCCAAACAAAAGTCTGGACCCCATGCTGATGGTATTGTGGACTCAGCACAAGGAAAGTCCACTGATCTGTTGTCAAATCAATTCCAACAATTTTCGATACAACAGACGACAGTCATCCTGACCTTCGGTTTGGCTATTCCCCCTACCCAAACGTAGGACCTACATAGTGTGCAGTTGATGAATCTAATGGCCAACCAGTAGTCTGAAGGAAAGAAGAAGCAATGAAACAAGAAGGATAAAGGGGACAAAAAGGCTAATAACAATGTTGGCGAGGGAAAAACAGAGAAGAGAAAGTTGAACTATCTATGTAACCTTTGCAAGGAGAACCATCTGACTCACTTGTGCCCTCGACTTGAGGAGGATCAAAAGCTATTGGTGCAACAACAGCCTGTTGTGTTGATGAACCCATTTCCATATGCGAAAAACATGGCTCAAGCCTCAACATCCTCGAGCACAGAAGGGGGCAGTCATGGACCCCCCACATCTATTGGGAATACCTCAGTCGAGAATGTTTACATGTCGAAAGGTGACGCTCAAATAGAAACCATGGCCCGAGATCAAAAAATTCTATACTCTATCGAAAAAGGTAAATAGGCCACAAACCCACCAGTTCCTCTCCAAATTGAGAAGACGATGGGAGAAACAATGACATGCATCTCGAAAGGGGCATTCAAGAAATATTCTCATAACTCGGGAGTGATCGTTCTCAATCCAACCGACTTGAAACCTCGTCTTCCTTACCACATTGTGTTTCACATAATAGTGGCTTACACCACAAAATATTTTACTCAGAATATCTTTCGTATGGTGGTTGACGAGGGTGCCTTGAATTATGTGATGTCGTTGGCATGTTGGAAGGCCATTGCCCAACCCGTTTTGTTTTCATCACCTACATTGCTTAGGGCATTCAACGATCGTTCATTCAGACCACATGGAATCATTCCTTCTTTCCCCGTGCAGTTAGGAGAGAAGACCATGTGCGTCGAAGTTGAAGTGGTCGATGGGCCTCTCGACTACAACCTTTTTTTAGGAAGGAGTTGGACCTATGCAATGCATGCAGTGGTTGCTACAATCTTTTGGGTCTTGTTGTTTCTACACAAGGGTCGAATTATGACCATTGACTAGTTGTCCTTCTCCTTTCCTGGCCCTTCATCGACAGTATCCACGATCCCGATGATTGATAATACTCAGCCCGACACCATCAATGTAGGGGTTGGTTTGTGTCCATCATTTATGGGTAATTTCTATTACCTGCCACCTTTCGACAATGTCAAGCTTATATTGGCTTCCCTCGACCAGCCTAGGGCTGAAAATTTTCAAATGTTATCATTTCGAACGACTTACTTTCATGATCTATGGACTTTTCCTTCCCCATCGACCTCGATGGAAGGGACAGGGAATTATGGCATAGTCATTCCCTTGTCTGCGGCAGAAGTTGCGTACAACATTGTCTAGCAAGCTTCGACTGACCCCGATCCGACTCTCACACAGGAGTTAGATCCAATTCTAGAGCCTATTTGGGCTCAAGGTTCTCTTGCCACTATAGATTCATTAGACCTGGTCTTTCCCTCAAACGAGGTGATCCTTAAGGCATTGACTGGTCTAGACAGACCCTGGGATGATCTCCATCATATATCATAATTCCTCATGGAGTTAAAGAGAATAGAGGTAGGTGAATTTGTGTTGACTATGACTGGAGATAGGTATTATCCTATTAATCCTCTGGCTACACACACAGCTTACGCTGAGGGTAATATGGCAAGTATCTCTTAAACGATCCATATAGATATCTCCAGAACCCCCGGTGTCATGGAGAATGTTTTCGTCGGAGCGGACTGCTCCCCCGAAGAGATTCAAATTTATACGAAGTTATTTAAGGAATTATGCAATGTTATTTCCTGGTCTTACGAGGAAATACCAGGCATAGACCCAAGAGTTGTCTAACATGAGATAACGACTTATCCTGACACAAGTCGGTCCAACAGAAGCTTCATCCGGTGAATCCTCAGAAAGCGATAGCAATTAAGGCTGAAGTAGAGAAACTACTGAAAGACGATTTTATCTACCCCATATAGTTGACAGAATGGGTGTTAAACCATGTTCCAGTTAACAAAAAATAGGGTACGATTCGCGTGTGCATGGACTTTCGTGACTTGAACAAGACATGTCCGAAAGATAATTTTCCCACCCCATTCATCGATAAGATTTTTGATGAATGCACAGGCTATGAGGTCTTTTCATTCATGGATGGTTTTTCGGGATATAACCGGATTCAAATCAAACCCTAAGACCAACATAAAACAGATTTTATTTGTCCTTGGGGAACATTTGCATATCGTAAGATACCTTTTGGCCTGAAGAATGTTGGATCCATTTTTCAGTGGGCCATGTATTTTTCTTTCCATGACCTTAGACATATAGTCGAGTCTTACATTGATGATCTAGCATCATGCTCTCGCAAGATATCTAATCATCCCACACACCTCCGACTAATCTTCGAACGATGTCGCTACTATCATATTCGCTTGAATCCTAATAAGTGCAGTTTCTGCGTGACGTTGGGTCATCTCTTAGGTTTCATTATTTTGAAAACATGGATCATGGTCAATCCTCTTAAGGTTGAGGTGATAGTTCAATTGCCTCCCCCGTGGACAATACGTCAGCTTCAGATCTTATAGGGGAAAGTGAACTTTCTTCGGTGTTTTGTTGCAAACTACGCTGAGATCACTAAATATTTCATGCGTCTATTGAAAACAAGAGTCCCTTTCTGTTGGGACAAAGTTGCTCATTGCTCTTTTGAAGTGTTAAAATGTGCCCTTGCGTTTTCCCCTCTTCTTCAACCTCCTGATTATAATAGAGATTTCTTGTTATACTTTGTCATTGTAGAGTCGACCATCGGCATGGTCTTGGTTCAAGAGGATGATATGCTCGAAGAGCATGTTATTTATTACCTGAGCTGAGGCCTGGTTGGGATGGAACTCAACTATTCCCATGTTGAGAAGCTTGCTTTGGCAACAATGCATGTTGTACAGTGCTTATGTCATTATATTATGCTTCACAAGACCACCATCATTGTCGTTGTGAACCCTTTTCAATATGCGTTGACACGACGAGTCATTGGCGGAAATATTAGTATATCAATTGTAATCCTCAAGGAATTTGACTTGGATTTTGTTTCCGTGAAATCCAAAAAGTCGTTAGTCTTTGTGGAACTTATTTCGAAACTTCCGGTCAAATCGAGTGATGTCACACCTGAAGAATCGCCTATCAAAGAAGATATTTTTCTGATCACATCTTCAGACCCCTGGTATGGAGGTATACTAGTCTATCTCTAGACTTTGAAGTGCCCTACTTCTACTTCCCATGGCAAGCATCGACGAATTCGTCACCATGCATGAAACTATCTCATACTCGATGACACTTTGTATCGGCGAGGTGTAGATTTCATTCTTCGTTGGTGCCTTATACATGAGGAAGCATATATCATTATTAATGACTACCACACTAGATCATGTGGTGGTCATTTTTCTGGGTTGGCAATAGACCAAAAGATTCTATGTGCTGGTTACTTTTGGCCCTGTTATCCCTGATATCTAGCGATAACTAGGAGATCATGTCTCGAGGCCCACAGGTCCTAGACATGAAGTATCGAGAGCAGGATTGACCTGGGCATGGCCCTGGAGGGCCCATCCTTCTTCTTCTTCGCCAAATTTGTCCTGTCAGCAACAACGGTTTCCATCAGCACCGGCTTGGACTTGCATCGGAGAGGACTCTTGCTCCATGAGGTAATTGGTCCAAGGTATCATGGTATGTGTCATGTTTGATCGTTATAACCTTCTTATATATGCATTAGGTTCCTTTCATTTCTGATGACTGCTTGGATCTTACACTAATCCACTTAACCATTGTTGGGGTGATTGATGGGGTGACTTAGAAAGCTTGTATTCATGGGTTTTGGTTAGCCACCAAGGGGGATTTGCAGAGCCATCGTTCTACTCCCACCATTCTATCATTTTTCATCCTATCTCCTGCACATCTATCCCATTCCCCTAGTCTGGCCATTAGGATGACCTTTTGAGGGTTACACTTTGTCTTGTGGGAAGAAGGGGCTAAAGGCCCAGGGGGTAAAAGCAGCTGGTAAAATATAAAAGCCATAAGAAATGAAACCTAGAGATGCTTCACCCAGGGGATCCCCTGTTATCCACAATTTTGGTTATCATGATGATGGAAAATCAAGCTCTTCACTAAGAACACTTTCCTGAGAAAAGTTACATTTGTCTGCTTCCAGAAATCTTACTTTTAAGGGAGGTTCGCAGGCTACCTATATATTTGCCTACGAGAATGCCTGATTCTCACAGTCTACATTAAGCTGAAATGCGAGGGGTTCGCACTGTACCTAACTCTCAGGGTGCGAACATCTTCCAAAGGGAGGAAAAAGATAAATTCTCGAACCTTCTAGAAGGGAATCTTCTAGAAGGATGAGTTGGCTTTCGAATGGTTATTCAGGTGTTGGCATTCCAAATATCTTGGGATCATTTCTTATCCAAGTAACTAATCTATCTTCTCCTATATATTGAAGAGATTTATCATGGAAAAGGTTATAAACAAACTAGCAAGAGATTGATTGGAGAATTAGTGTAAGATTGTATGAAGCACTGATGCTACATCAGCTAGAGACAACAGTAAGGTCATCAAAAGTGGTTGATTTTCTTCATGCATGAGAAAGTGTGTGTGTCAGAGCTAGGAGCCATCGAAAGGAGATCTACAACATCAAGGCTCAGGTTGTAAGTTTCACTTTCTATCAATTTAATACAGTAATATGTCCCTTTCCCATAAAGATGATGTCACTTTATTACATAACTCCTTGATCATATGTATAGATTAGTTATTGAATATATTGATCTGCCTTCACTTCGATTGGTTTGTACTGTTGTGATCTGAATGGCACAAGAGTGTTGGAGCGAAGCTTGGAACAACAAAGACCCAAGGAAGCGTTCATAAGGTATGTTCATGATCCTTGCCTCTTAGTTCATTCAATAGTCTAGATCTAGGGAAAGAGTATTATTCTGTCCTGTTTTGTTCTAGATCCAGGTGGATCTAGGGAGATCGGTTTGTGTCCGCACTTACGGATTAATCCTGAAACAAAATTGGCGACTCCACTGGGGAACTATTCCCTTTTTCTTTATGGTTTTTGAGTTTTTCTGTGGCCATTTGCTCTATTTGCATTTTTCTCCTGTTTTGTCAGTGTCTGAGTCTTCAGGATACCCTGATAGACTTACTGGGTTCAGAAGCCTGTTTGAATTTTGCTTTCATTTTCAAATTTTTTGTTATCTTCAGGAGTTCTCGCACTGTGTTTAACTACAGCCTGCGAGAAGTAGTCAGGTTCGCACCCTGCGTATAGGGTCCAGTGCGAAAACCTCACACCTTGATATAAGGTTGCCTGCGAGAATCCTATATTCTTGCACTGTGTAACACTGCTTGCTTGCGAGCAAGATTTTTGAAAATTTTGAAATTGAGTTTTGATTTTTTCAACTGCTCAAATCTGTTGAATTACATCTTTTGGGCTTATTGGATCATTGATTTATATATCTCTTGCTTTAGTTTACTTGCTGGAACAGATTTAGGGTTTCAAGGTTTTTCTTGCCCTTTGTAGCTTGACTTTCATTTCTTGGCTCTTATTGGCATTTGCGTTCTCTCTGACTTCTGGCGTTGAATGTGTCTGATTGGTTGAGATCCAGTGATTGGTAGAGAGTCAAGTACTTGGTGTTTCTCATTTGCTTTTTGGTTCAAAAGAACATTTTCATTTGCATTGAGAAGACTCATTGGTTTGCTTTTGTTTTTACTTTCATTGAAAGAGTTGATTGGGTTGTTATTGTTTGATTCTTTATGATTTGATTTTATTTTCTCATTAGTGAGAGTTCTTCTTGGAAAGTGAACAACAATTTTTCTTTCAAGATTTTTTTTTTGTCTTTTCGAAAACATTGAAAAATCAAATTTTAGCGTTTATTGAAGTATTGGAAAAAGATATATAGAGATTATTCATTGATAAATGATTATTTGCATTGACATTTGAAAGGAAATTGTGAATTGCATTGTAGTATTGAGATTGATTTGGAAAATTTTCTCTCTCTCCCATAACTAGGATTCATGGAATGAAAAGAATCATATTTCATCATTATCCTTGCATTATTTGGGTCAGAGTCATACAACCTGAGTTTCACTTCCGTTCCCTTTGAGTAAACAACATCTCTTAAAAACATTGCATAATTTTAAAATTTATCTAGTAACTCTTTTCTAGGGCTCTTTTACACCAACATTTACCTAGGCTAGTGCTTTGGAGTAGGAAGATAGACACACTCTCCAAAAGCTCAAAAACACACAATAGCATCTTGAGTTAGGGAGTTTTAAATTCCATTTGCAACATATTGTCCTAGGACACCCTTCTAACACAAGGGTCAAGCACTAGGTCGCATTGGTGTTGGCAGAGTTACTAACCCTGCTTTGTTGACATCGGTGTAGAGATTGCACGTATTACGGGGATCACTCCGAGGTATACCCACAATTATGAGTGGAAGCCTTTGAGTTGATTTTGGGATAGATACCCTACCCTTGCATGTGGATCGGATTGACGACTATTCCCCCAGGCTGTACTTTTGTTTGTGGTGACCTTAGGGGCCTATCTCTCTAGGTTCTTACCCAAGGTGACTGTGGAGGGGAAAGTCTTCACGGTACCTGGAATCGACGTTGATCAAACTCACTCGGGATCCTTGGAGGGTATACCCATGATTATGTGTGGGAGCTTGCACCAGGGTGTAAGTCCGTTAAGCAGGTCGTTAACGTAACTTTTCCACCTTAGCCCCGCCCCTTCTCGTATCATTGTTGTGATGTTGGATTTCATCACCAACTAGTGGCTTCAAAATTAGAAGGTTTTGTTTGCTTGGTGATTGCTTCCTAGATTTTGTTTACTAGTGAGTGTTGTTTGTTTCTCGAAGTTGACCATAGGAATTTTTTCGCGGAGCTTGTCACTTGTTTACAATTTCTCCCCCACGACGTTCTCGTAGAATGCAAGGTTTATCTCCAAAGCATCTGGACGATTCTCAACTCTCGCCTACTAGTACACCTGAGGGTTCTCCCCATCAGACTGAAGTCTCGGTGGTTACTCCACCACACGGGGAAACCAATGACGTTCCAGTTGTCACCACACCACCTCCATAAGTAGAACGCACTGACTCTCTAGAAGATTTTCAAATTACCAATACTAGAGAGGACTATCGCATTCATCGTGGTGAACGACCTTTTGTGCGATTAAATCCTTCTGAAGAAACCATTGTTACATCTTCTGAATCAACTGTTGGGCCTTCTCATAGTGTAGTAGGCCAAGATCCTTTTTGGTCCGGTGATTTCCGTCGAGTCCTTTTTGGTACTAAGTCACCCCCTGTCTATGAAATCAACCCTCCCGTATCTTCTGAGACAGAAACTACACCCGAGACTACCACTTACCACTTTGTTCTCCCTTCCGAGATGGCTCATCTCATAAATACTACGAGTGTCCAAACGAAAATTACTGCAGCTACTCTTGCTCTTATCAATACCCAGTGAATTCCTGATGTCATTTCGACATTACCACCCGGTTACCATGCACTGAATGCTTTGTTGAATGCTTCCAATCCAACACTTCCGCAAACCCCAGGCGGTTCTCTGGGTGGTCCTCCTTTTCGTGGGCATTCTATTCCCGATTTCATTCTGACACTCCCTCAGTTTCCTTCTGGTAATCCTACTCCTAGTGGTAGTATCCTGACTGTTGCAACCAACCCACAGATTCCTATTGGTGGATAGGGTGGTACGGTTCCTTTTCCTTTTCCCGGACACAACACAGTTACTATGCAACCCATGGTTGGCACACAACTTCCAGGCGAAACTATACCTACAGTAGGGGGACCAACTTCACCTTTTGGACAAAATATACCTCCTGAATTGGCCCAGTATTGGAATAAACTTCTACAGAACTTTCCTCAAAATGTTGGGGGGCAGCAAACTGTCCCTGCAGTGGGCCAACCTTATCCGGGTGTAACCAATCCTATTTGGGGTTCGGGTCAGACTACTCAACCTTAGGTCCCTACTCAAACTCAAGGTTACAATCCTTGGGGTTACTATCCTATCCGGCCACCACCGAATCAGCCAGGGCCGTCCCTCTATGGACAGTCTACTTACGGTCCTACTGGTTTGCCGACAGGGCTTCCACCCCAAAGCCATCAGTACCTGCAAGTAAACCGACAGTTTCCTTTCCTTGCTACTTTGGATTTTCCAGATTTGTCTAGGATTCTGAATGATCCTATTCGTCACTCTCCTCAATGGCCTGCTATTCCTGCTAAACTTCCATCGGATATTCCGAAATTTGATGGAAAGTTGGGAGAGGACCCAAATAATCATGTCATGACTTTTCATTTATGGTGTTCGTCCAACTCGCTGATGGATGACTCCATTCATCTACATCTTTTTCAACGGACCCTTACCGGTTTGGCTACGAAGTGGTATATTGAATTGCCACGAGGTTTCTTTTCTGATTTCACCACCCTAGCTATGGATTTTCTCACACATTACCAGTTACCGATTCGTTACGATACTGGAACTGAGATCTTGACTTATTTTAAAAAAACTAAAGGTACTCACATCTCGGATCATATACATGAGTGGAGGCGGAGATGACGTCTCATCAAACGTGAAGTCCCTGATCAGATACTGGCAGAATGGTTTACGAAATATTTCGTGAACGAAATTGGTAAAGACATTGCTATGGGTGGTGTTGTTACAGAGGAGCAGGCTATAAGTCACGCTCAGTATCTTGATCTCATTTATTCGCAAATGGGAACACTCTATGATTTACTACCTGAACTACCTCGCCCTGGTACTTCCAGCACTTCAACTGCTCCAGCTGCCTCGCATGCAGCTGATGGTGTGATTGGTACTGCTCATACCCACTCACATTCTGTTTCAACTACAACCCCTAAATCCAATTCTTCTAATGTTCAAAGTGCTCCGTCTCCTGCTCCTCCCGCCGGTAAAACCTCTGAAGTAAACGCGGTT
Source organism: Picea engelmannii (assembly GCA_009831015.1). Taxonomy (NCBI): domain Eukaryota; kingdom Viridiplantae; phylum Streptophyta; class Pinopsida; order Pinales; family Pinaceae; genus Picea; species Picea engelmannii. The sequence continues at coordinate 530,369 of ML783403.1, read as the reverse complement.
CAATCTATGCCGACCGGTAAAAATAAATCCAAGAAAGGGAGAGGCAAGAATAAGGAGAGTAAAAATAATAATCCAAATGAGAAAACTAAAACCCCTCCTGTTGAATATCGGGATAAGTGCAAACCACGCTACCCTTTCCTTATCTGTAATGACGATCACTACACGAAGGATTGTACTAGACGCGTCGAGGTTAATAAGTTCCTTCAAGGAACGCCTAAACCCTCTACGCTGGTGGTCTTGTCCCAACCCTTCCTGTCTCAACAATAGGCCTCCTTGGTCATTCATGACCAACCATCTAATTCTACGACATCATATGTTTTGATGTGCACCAGTGATTCTAAGAACAATGACGTTGCCATCGCAACTAGAGTCAAAGATTATTCTCCATCTAAGGAGAAGGTTGACGATTTACCTCCTGATTTGGTACAACCCTCTCCGTCGAATCCACCTACGAATGGTCCTCTTCATATCGAATGACCGAGCCTTGATACAGTCCTACGACCTCCGAAAGGTGTCGTTAATAAATCGACATTCAATCCTCATGCTCGTGTGGCCCAGAACTATAGCATTGTAGAAGATCTGGCCCAAGCACCTTCAACGATGTCTGCCCTTGAAGTCCTTCAGTCTTGTCCTGGGCAACGAAGGGCTCTGTTGAAAGCTATAGGTGGAATTGATCCTACAGATACGAATTTGATAGTCTTTGACTTGGAAGACCATATTCCAAGGTTACCCCCACAGCTTGTGTTTCAGATACAAGTTGTTTTCGCCGACAAGAACATTTGTTGAACTGTTATTGATGAGGGTGCCTCTACGTGTGTAATGTCTTTTACTTGTTGGAAGGCCATTGGCTCTCCTCTGTTAACTGAATCACAAAACACTTTGAAATCCTTCAATGGCTCGGGTTTTAAGCCTTATGGTGTTCTTCCCCCGTTTCCTGTTACTCTCGAAGGTAAGACAGTCCAAGTTGAAGTGGAAGTTTTCGACGCTCCCCTAGATTATAATCTTCTTCTTGGCCGTAGTTGGGTAGATTCTATGCGTGTTGTTGTGTCAACACTTTTCCGTGTAGTCCGTTTTCCTCATCAAGGAAAGGTCGTTACGGTTGATCAACTTGCCTTCTTTAATTCCGATACTCGCACTGGCATCGTGCCGTTTATAGCTAAAACCCCACCGGGTTACGAGAATGTTGGAGTCGGTCTTTTAAAAGACTCTTCGTTAATGGGTACTTTTCCCATACCACCACCACCCGATATTCTACACCCGTCAGTTTCTTCTATTAATATGATCTTCGTTGTTCCTCATGAACTTCCAGTGTCTTTTGTCCCTTGGATAGTCCCTGATCCAGGAGATCATGCTCATTTCGGTGACGTCATGTAGTTAAGTCTGGTTGAGTATGCTTATCATACGATTCAATCAGAAACACCTTCTGTACCCTCTCTTGAGGAGTTGTCTCCCGATCCTTTCCATGTCATCTTTCCCACTGACGAGATGATCATGTCCTTCATGGCTGACACACCTTGGGACAATGGGCATCATCGTTCCATACTGTTTCTGGAACAACACACTCTGGAGAATTACCAGCGGATTTTGACTTTGTCGACCGTTGTTGTCATATCGACCGTTCCCGGATCTACACGTGATATGTTTGCGGAAGGGAACCTCAGTAATATTTCTCCCACGATACCCATTGATATTTCAGTTAAACCTGGGATAGTTGAAAATGTTCACATTGGAGCTTCGTGTTCTCTAGAGGAAATTGTCACCTATACTGCTTTGTTCAAGTAATTTCATGATATCTTTGCTTGGAGTTACGAAGATATGCCAGGTATCGACCCGACTATTGTTGTGCATGAGATAAAAACATACCCCGGAGCTAAACCAGTCCGGTAGTGCCTTCGTCCTGTCCATCAACGTAAAGCAACAACAATCAAACTCGAAGTTGAAAAAATTCTCAAAGCTGGATTTATTTATCCTGTGGCTCTGACAGAATGGGTCTCCAACCCTGTACCGATTGATGAGAAAGGTGGTAGTATACGTGTTTGTGTTGATTATCGAGATATTAACAAAGCCTGTCCAAAGGAAAACTTTCCAACCCCTTTCGTCGACCAGATCGTCAATGACTGTGTCGGTAGTGAAATCTTTTCTCTCATGGATGGATTCTCCGGCTATAATCAAATTAACATCACTCCTGAGGACCAACATAAAACTGCTTTTATTTTTCCTTGGGGTACTTTCGCCTATAGAAAACTTCCCTTCAGTCTTAAGAACGCAGGTGCTACGTTTCAGCGTGCTATGTCTTATGCGTTTCATGATATAAAGCATATTGTTCAACCTTATTTGGATGATTTTCCAGCTCATTCTTTACGCCAAGTCGATCACCCCAATCATCTCCGAGCAATTTTCATTCGTTGTCGGTTCTATCGCATTCGTCTAAACCCTCATAAATGCGTCTTTTGCATAGTGTCCGACCATCTTCTCTGTTTCATTGTTTCACATCAAGGGATCCGGGTAGATCCTATTAAGGTTGAGGCGATTCTTAATCTCCCTCCTCCTTCTTCATTGTGCCAGTTACAAAGTTTGCAGGGGAAAGCAAACTTTCTTCGTCGTTTCATCCCTAATTATGCTGAGATTACTCGTGGTTTTACATGTCTTCTAAATAAAGGTTCAAAGTTTGTCTGGGATAAAGTTGCCAACAACGCTTTTGAAGCTTTAAAGTTGTCCCTCACGAGAGCTCCTCTTCTTTTCCCTCCTGATTATAGTCGGGATTACTTTCTTTATCTAGCTGCTTCCGCGTATACTATCGGCATGGTTCTTGTTCAAGAGGATGATGCACACAATGAACATGTTATATATTACTTGAGTCGAATTCTCACTTTGACGGAAATCAAGTACCAACATGTTGAAAAACTGGCTTTGGTTGCTATTCAAGCAGTTCAACGTTTTCACCATTATATTCTCTCCAGGAAAACTAAAGTGATTTCACATTGTAACCCCATGCAACATATTTTGACACGTCAATTGCTGGGGGGCAAGTACTCCAAGTGGATTGTCATTCTCCAGGAGTTCGACTTGGCATTCGATCGCGCCACGTCGAAGAAATCATTAGTTTTTGCTGAGTTAATTTGTGATTTCCCCCACTCTGCCATGGAAAATGTAGCAGTCGATTTGTTACCTGATGAATCGCTTTTCCTTATCAATACTGACGATATTTGGTACAGAGATATCATTATATATCTCCAAACTCAAACTTTCCATCCTGCTTTGTCTAGCGCCGAACGTCGTCGTATCCGTTATCAAGCACGTCATTATATTATCCTCGGCGATACTCTTTACCGTCGAGGCATTGACTCTGTATTTCGGCGTTGTTTGACTTTTGACGAAGCTGAGAAAGCTTTGAATGACTGCCATTCAAGAGCATGTGGTGATCATATGTCTGGGTATGCTACTGCCCAGAAAATCTTGCGTGCAATATATTTTTGGCCTTCCTTATTCAATGACTGCATTACTACTGTTCAAAAGTGTCATGCCTACCAGACCTATAATCAGAAAATTTGGTCGCATCCTGCTCCCCTTCATCTTGTGGTCTCAGTAGGTCCTTTTGCAAAATGGGGCATTGATTTCATGACATGTCACCCTCACTCGACCGGGGGGCATGGTTATATTATTGTAGCTGTTGATTATTTTACTAAGTGGGCCGAGGTGATGCCAACATTCGATAATACTGGAAAGACTGCAGCGTTATTTCTTTTCAACCATGTCATTACTCATTTTGGTGTTCCTCAGGCTATTGTTACCGATCATGGTAGTCATTTTAGAAATTTTATGATGTCTGAACTTATGGAAAAGTTGGGACTTCGTCATGATAGCTCAACACCCTATTATCCGTAGGCTAATGGCCAGGTCGAAGCAATCAATAAGGTTCTCATAACTATGATTCGACGGATGATAGGAATTCATAAAACCAGCTGGCACACGATGTTATTTTCGGCATTGTGGGCGTATTGGACATCTGTTAAATCTGCTACGGGATTTACACCCTTTCGATTAGTTTATGGCATGGAAGCCATTCTGCCAATAGAATGTGAAATACCTTCTTTGAAGCTAGCTGTAGAACTCTTACCCAATACTTCTGCTGAAGAGGAATGTCTGTTGTATCTGATACGATTAGACGAGACTCGCCATGATGCTACTCTTGTAATAGAAGCCCAGAAGAAACGTGTTAAGGCACAGTATGAAAAGCATGTCAAGCCTCGTGTCTTCTCTGAAGGAGATCTTGTTCTTCTATATGAACAAGATAAAGATGTCTTAGGAGCTGGGAAATTCGAACCAATGTGGCATGGTCCTTACATTGTTAGAAAAGTTTTGGAAAAATAAGCGTATGAGCTGGTGGATTATGATGGTGTACCTTTGAGTGAACCCAGGAATGGGTTGTACTTAAAGAAGTACTATGCATGAGTTATTTGTGCACAAGTACTTATATTTTATGTATCATACTGCGTGTGTGTTACTTTAGTTTGCTTTTGACGTTATATGGTCTCTTCCCTTACGTGACGTTGTGTTTGATTGCCAGATGTCGGAGTATTCGCCACCTTATATTGGCTTCGCTGACGGTGCTAGCCATAGTACTCGGAACCTAGCTTCCGCTGCATGGGCAATCTATGCCCCAACAAACGAGCTTATATCTTTACGAGGTATATGTCTTGGCCGAGAAACCAACAACATCACTGAGTATAGTGTCGTTATTGAGTTATTGGTGGATGCTATCTCTCTCGGAATTCGTCGTTTGGTTGTGCGACTTGACTCACAACTTGTAGTACTACAGCTAAGTAATGTCTACTCTATTTGAAGTCCTACTTTATTGCGGGTATATTTGCGGATTCGCCTCTTGGAACGACATTTTGATCACATTGAATATCAACATATTCCTAGATGTCTTAATACATTAACAGATGCTTTAGCTAATTATGTATTGGACGGGCATTTAAATCATTTATAAATCAAACACATTAAAATGTACACAATGTAAAGTAAACCAGTAGAAACCGTGTATATATATAACGATCAAAAGAGTTTGTTTTACAAAATGTTTGTCCGAAGACCAAAATATCAAAAATTGAAGCTCCTGGCTTCTACATAGTGATGTCACGGATGACGTTCACGGTAACACACTACTGCCCTAGCTACCTTGCGGAGCAGTCGGGCCATGGCTGCTGAAACTCCTACAGTGTGACGTTGATCGCGTCGTGGAACCTCTTCCAGAGTCATATCTGGAATATCTGTTGTTAGGCCTTCTAAGTTCTGTTCCACGATCTGGTAATCATCGGCATACTGTGGTAATATTGCTGCTACTTCTCCTCATCGCTGGATGGGAGAACTGCCAGTAGGTCTATATGGTCCAACGTCTCTGTTATCAACAAATATTTTGGTGTTAGTCTTCGGATAAATCTATAAAACAAAAACATTTAAATATGATAAAAAATTCAAAAACATTTAAAAATCAAAAATTTGTGTACTTCTTACCGAGGTCTCCCCACTGAGAGTCCTCAGGTAGTGCTAGATCCATATCTCCTCAAAAATCCAGCCCGGCATATGCGTAGTCGTCCACCATCAACATCTGGTTCTGCAACCAATCAAAGAAAATATCATCATATTTGACGATAGGTCCTGCCACATGTCAGGCCATGATCCGACACCACCGAAACATCCTCGGATCCCTAGGACCCGAAAAATGACACTCATCCTGTAATCGAAGCACAGGGACCCTCTCTAGGAAGAAGGACACTAACAAATACCCAGTTAACTGTTTTTTGATATTGCGTAATACCGCGTCAGCCCAGTTAAAGACCTGGGGCTCAGTACACTCGATGGCATACTGGAAATAGCTTTGCAAAGCCATATGTGGAGCTTCACTTCCTGCCATCTGAGCAATGGTGAAGAGAATAGTGCGAAGAGTTAAGTCAGTTACTCCCCAGATTGCCACTTTCCCTTTCTTTCTTTCAGCCTCAGGTACGCAATACTGGTTGCAATATTCACTCATTTTTAAACTCCCTGCTCTGTTGCCGGTCAAACTGACATAGGACCGACGCCTGGATAATCCGGTCAAGAAATATATGTCCTCGATGTCAATAGTCAATGTATGAGCTCCCACGATGAAAACTTGCTGGTACGGATCCCACATTCGGACTAGGTACTCCAATAATCGAACTTGGGCTCTCATGCCCGGGATACGGAAGTATTTTAAGAGACCACAGTCTCTTAGTGCAGCTATGGTGGGAGGATGGTTTTCCGCATTTGTGTTATCCTCCTCGTGCTCTCTTTCCCGCCACTCTAGCACCATGGTTGTGTCTATTTACCTGCATAAGAAACATACAAACATGGTTAATGATCTTATTCATGAAATAAATTCTTTCTATTGGCTAAACGTTGCATAAATTTTTGAGTTATTCGTTGTTCGCAGGTGCCCTACTATGCACAGTGTGAACTTCTCATAGGCGGCTTAAGGCCCACCTGCGAGAATGAGTTATTCTCGCAGGTCCCGTATGAGCCACCTGCGAGAATGCCTCCACGCAAAAAGGGTTCAAAAAACTAACTTAAAATGAAAATTTTAACCAATGAAATCATAATTTTGAACCATGAAAAGATTAGGAATGGAGAACTTACCAAAATGTTGTTGACGACTCGTCAAATTATCACCCGTAGCTCCTGGAAATTGGCACCGAATGTAGAGGGTAAAATGAGGGTTTTTGGAACTCAATGGTAAAAGTGTGAAATGATATGGTAAATTTTGTTATTGACTCATTTTAATTACTTTTTACTATATCAAATGTGGATTTTTTATGATTATTTATTATTTAAACCTAATCACTAATGTGAAAATGAGTGAAATGACTTGCAGGTGAGAAATATGGATGATTATGGACATAATTTTTACCCGGTGTGGTGTGATTTTGATTATTTGTTATGGTTTTGACATAAAACCTTGAGCACCTTTTGTCCGTTCTTGCACTTGTGAAAAACATAAGAATGTGATCGGGCGTCGTTTTATAACTTTTTCGGGCTCGTTGTGGTTATACGAAAAAGGAACCCCCCTGGAGTTCTCTTTAAGCTCTTTTCAGACTCTCTAAATATGAAAAGATTGTCAAGCAACCTTGCTATCTTCATTCTCGCTAAAGTATTTGAAGTACGCATCTTTCAAGAGATAGTTTAACCCTTTTTTCGGTCTCGTTGGACTACTGTACGGAAAAGGAACTAAGAGAGTTCTCTTTTAAAGAATTTTTCCAAACTCTATAATCTTGAAAAACCTTCAATTTTACTATCTCTGGACTCGTTAAACAAACATTGACAGACCCGTAATGGGACCGAACCACTCCTTCCTAGGGTTTGTTAAAAAAACTCTGATGGACTCATCCGAAGGATGAGCTTATATCAACAAGAATATGTGATCCTCTTCAAGCTTGCGTAAAAATAAAGAGGTATTTGCCAGAAATGGTGGGGGGAAATTTGGGAAAGGGATATGTTTCATCTTTGAATTGATTGGCAGTAAGTGTCGCTCTTGAACATGACACCCCCTATTCATCATTCGAAGCCGGTTTGGGAAATTCATTTGTCTCTCATTCGATTTGATAACAAGGTCTTTCCATGTGTCGTCTTTGAGTCAATGCTGCCAAATCATTGGTCGTGTCGTTCATATGTTCAAGAGCAGTCCGTCTGAAACCTCTATTGAGTCGGCCATCTGCAATTATCCATTCACTCTGTGTCGGCCTTCCCTGTGTCCAAAGTCCAATTGCCAAATACTCTGTTTCACTTTCAAACTCAGTTACTCATTTCATGTCATTGATGGGGGATACATCAAGGCCCTCCTGTGACAAGTTTTGTTCCGTCAACTTCAGCACATTATCCAGAATCAAGACTTAGAAATTATTCAGTACCTTGGAGCTTGCATGCCTCAATGGGAAGTTTCCTCGCTTTCGACAGTGGGTTTACATCATTGACCCCTGGTCGAAAGATTCCATCGGGTGTTCGACATCAACTCATTTATTCATAGTCGATGGATTGTACTATAGTACCTTGGGAGTCATTGACATCAATGGTGATTTCCCTCGCACTTGTTAATGGTTACATCAATGACCGGTAATCAGGTGGTTTCTACCATGTTCGACTTCGACACATGTAATCACATGGTTAGATTCATACTTTGGGAGATGAGATTGAATACCTTGGATAGTATCTTTGTGATCCAGGTTGCGATGGAGTATGTATAATTTGCGACACATAGATCCACTGTGTATGTTTCATGGCTATGTCGTCTTGATTGAAAAATTGTCGCATAGATCCAAAGTGTATTTAGGTGGCTATGCTATATTGTGACAACATGGATCCACAGTGTATGATTGGTGGCCATGACCTTTGTTTATGATTTCATCAGTCTATGATCTGAGTATGGGAATGCCTACCTCAGAAATTGGTATATATGATATTTTGTCGATGCTTGTATGTTTGCAGGTTTCCGATTAGATGTGCTCTTGGTTCTTGACACACACATGCAACTTACAAAGTCTATCGAATGTCACTGGTTCCACTCTCAGACTTTGGGGGGAAATCTGTTATGGTTACCATGATGATGTAATGATGATGGAAAATCAAACTCTTCACTAAGAACACTTTCCTGAGAAAAGTTACATTTGTCTGCTTCCAGAAATCTTACTTTTAAGGGAGGTTCGCAGGCTATCTATATATTTTCCTGCCAGAATACCTGATTCTCACAGGCTGCATTAAGATGGAGTGCAAGGGGTTCTCACTGTACCTAACTCTTAGGGTGTGAACATCTTCCAAAGGAAGGAAAAAGATAAATTCTCGAACCTTCTAGAAGGGAATCTTCTAGAAGGATGAGTTAGCTTTCGAATGGTTATTCAGGTGTTGGCATTCCAGATATCTTGGGATCATTTCCTATCCAAGTAACTAATCTATCTTCTCCTATATATTGAAGAGATTGCTCATGGAAAAGGTTAGAATCAAACTAGCAAGAGATTGATTGGAGAATTAGTGTAAGATTGTATGAAGGACTGATGCTACAGCAGCTAGAGACAATAGCAAGGTCATCAAAAGTGGTTGATTTTCTTCATGCATGAGCAAGTGTGTGTGTCAGAGCTAGGAGCCATCGAAAGGAGATCTACAACATCAAGGCTCAGGTTGTAAGTTTCACTTTCTATCAATTTAATACAATAATATGTCCCTTTCCCATAAAGAT
>ML783403.1:476050-515772 GCA_009831015.1 Picea engelmannii | reverse complement strand
AGATGCTTTGCCCAGGGGATCCCCAAGAAGGCAATAAAAGGGCCTCTCGATAAGAAACTGAAGGGACCCTAAGAAAAATAATAAAAAAAGATCTAACCAAGAGGATGGGAGGTCTCATCATGAGCTGGCCCATTATGTTCATAGGTATCTAGCAGTATGACATTGCCACTATCTGGTCACCACGCCAGGGTAGTGACCTTTGGTTGCATGGCCAAGGGAAAGGGGGTCTCATCACGAGCCGGCCTTATCATTTCTGTGAAGATACCAGTGGGTAACATTGTCATCTCTGGTCACCATGCCAAGGCAGTGTCCTCTGGTCAGACCTTGAAATAAAACATAAAGAAAGGAAATAAAAGAAAAATAAAGGCAATAAAGGGCTTGGAAAAAATGCATCCATGATGGGTATAGCTCGCCTCCTACAAAGGCACCCACAAACAACACCTGCCCTTGGTCTTACTGTGACTGGACATCCCTAGACCACATCACCTCATAAAAACATGGCCTGAATGATCTTCTAAGGAAACTTTCCATCTTTTGTGGGTATTAGCCCAATAGGTTATTCTATTGGTCTTCTTCAGCTTTGTATAGTAGATTTGTATAATATATTTGAGATCTTAGATGATATGCTAGGGATTTCATGCATGTATTTGAAAATTTTAATGATTAAATATGATTGAAATTGCTATGATCCCTAGGACTGATGAGCCCATGGAGGGCATAGTCTTTGATGTGCAGGACCATACTCGACGGATAGGTACTAGTGGACCGGTACACATGGGGATATTATTAGTTCAGACCTCCATGTGGCTGAAGAGCCCATCAGATGGTTGTTGGGATGGAAGAGGCAGGACAACGTTGTGATGAGAATTTGCATGAAGAAGACAGAGGGAAGTTCCACCAAGACACCATAGCATATCCCGGCCTAGGGGGATCACCCACTGCAGATGGGACAATGGATTTTGATGGACAGGATGTCACCTGAGGCAGCTGGATGTTTTCTGGAGCATGTGGCAGTGTGCTGGGATCATTTGGCACATGTGGCAGCTTGCAGGAGCCCTAGAGGGGCCAATGTTATGCTTTCTGGATGCTGAGCTTGCCCAAAAAGGGCCAACTTCTCCCTCAGAGGGGCCTGACGTCTCCTTTTGAGCTCATTTTTTGACATTTTTAGCATTTAATGTGTAAAACAGTGTAATATTGTTAGTCAGCCTTGTCGGTTGTTTTAATGACCTATTTTTGTAATTAAGGGTCATAAGATTGGTATAAATAGAGGACGTTGGGCCTCATTTTAAACATAACACAACTCACTCTCTTGTGAGAGAATCATTTTTAGTTTCTTGTCTTGGTATTTTTCTCTTGGAAGTGAGGTGCTACTCTTGTGGAGGATCATTTTTGGCATGTTTATGGTGTTTTCTATCATTGGAAGGTTTACAACTAGGGTTTGATAAGCTCTTCATTGATTTGTAAGTGTATTTCTCATGCAAAATTTTTTGAATGAATGGTTGTAGGTTAAATCTCTTACATTTATGGTTACATTTTTATTATTTTGCTTAATCATTGAAACGCTAGGTGGCAAGCACACAAGTAGGTCCTTGCTTCATGTCCTCATGATAGAAGACTTGTTTTAGCCATTGATTAAGGAGAATATAGCCTAGCCGTTGCTACACTAGTTCCCCTTTTTCTGAGTTAGTTTTGAAACATAAATTGAAGAAGGAAGACATCCTAGGCCTAATTGAGTTTACATTTAGGGTTTTGACCTTTAGGGTTTGAAAGGCCTTGTCTTTGCAACACTTTTCATCCCTAGATTTATGTTTTGAAGCTAGCCATTTTTGCCAAGGATTTTTAAGGAAAGAGGGAGGAGCATGAGGCCTTGCTTAAGCAACACCGGAATGAGCCTCCTCCCCTTAGGGTTTTGACTTTGTGGCCCTGCCATTGCAGCACCAGAAAGCCTAACTCTCTTGTCCTTGAATTTAGATTCTCCCGAGACCTAGCACTTGCTCCTTGACTCCATTACCCTAAGGCACTAGTCTAATTATCCAACGATGAGATTTTTGTGCTAAAACAACACTCTCAAACCTCTTAAATCTGAAACCCTAATAACCCTAACGTCTCATTAACCCTAATTTGATGATGATGTCATGCCTGGTTTAAACTCTTGGCTGGTATGAAAGTTGTGGCTAGGTCATCTAATGATAGGCATTGATGTGTAGATAATTTTCATTGGCCTTTTTTGCAAAATGTCCACCTCACTGTCTACCAAACTAACCTTAGGACTAGGTTGACGTCACCTCTAGTATTGTGACGTAGCAACCTTTGTATGTGAGCATATGATGATATTTAATGTGTTGTGTTAATTCCAAGATTGATTGTATACATTGGATGCTATATCATTCCCAGTATTATTGAGAAGTAATATTACAAGCCATAGTCATTTTTTGCAACCATTGACTTCATCAATAATTACTGCTATTTATGCTCATTAAATGTTGATAGTCATTGATTTATGAAGTACTAACCACTGTTGCACATTTTAGTTTTATTATTGTCTTGTCTCACAAACAGGTGCTTCTACTGTGGTTTATCTTCTTCTTGACTATCCTCTTGGCAGTAATCTGTGAAGGGAAAACTCATCTTGATCCTTTATAACCTTTGTCCTTCAAAACCCTAGATCACTAGGGACGTCTCCCTTGGGTCTAGCCACCCTAAATAGAAAGAGCCTCCCATCGAGGTGACAGTGGGTGGGGAAGCTTCTGTTACGCCAGTTTGACTCTTTCCTTTCAAATTTACTTGACTACTACAAACTGAGCGATAACAGGCCCACATTAATCAAATATTGCATTGAGTCAGTCAAGAAGTGCCACCCATGTCAGATCTTCTCTCAGAAGATGCCAACACATCCTACTCCTATGTTTCCTGTCACTGTTGTTGGTCCTTTCACTAAGTGTCGGATTGAATTTAATACATGTCACATGGCTTCATCCAAGGGTCATCGTTACATCATCGCAACAGTAGACTACTTCACAATGTGCATCGAGGCTATGCCATCGTTTAAAAATGATGGAGAAACAACGACTCTTTTCATTTTTAACCATATAGTAGCAAGGTTTGGCATCCCAAAGGAGATTGTCACTGACCATGGAAGTCACTTCCAAAACAAAATGATGATTGAGTTAACATCAAATCTTGGATTGAGGCAAGAACATTCATCACCCTACTACTCACAAGTGAATGGTCTGGTTGAAGCTGTGAATAAGTATCTCAAGACTATTCTTTAGCGGACGATCAATTCTACCAAGTCAAATTGGCATTTGACGTTGTACTCGACATTATGGGCCTACCAAATGTTTGTTAAGATGACCACTAGTTTCTCACCTTTTCAACTTGTATACGGGCTGGAAGCAGTCTTTCCTATTGAGTGCCAGATCTCATCTTTAAATTTGGCAGTGGAATTACTTCCAGACACTTCACCGCTTGAGGAATGCCTATTATACCTTAAGCACCTCAATGAGAAACGCCATGATGCAACCTCGGCCATTGAGGATCATAAGAAATGATTCAAGTGTCAATATGATTGGTTCGTTCATCCTTGGATTTTCTCTGAAGACAATCTTGTCCTAGTTTATGATCAAGACAAGGATCCCCTAAGGGCAGGCAAGCTCAAACCCATGTGGTTCAGACCTTTCATCATGAAAGAGGTCTTAAAAAAGGGTGCTTAGAACCTGGTTGAATTTGAGTGAAATTCCTTGGTGGAGCCTAGAAATGGGCTCTACCTCAAGAGGTATTACTCTTAGGTTGGTCGCCTGGGTGACTTCTTGTATATATGTATAGTTCTTATACAGTTGTTTGTCTTTTTGTTTTATGGATGTGTCATTATTTATGTCTTATTTTTCACTGTGGAAAATGTCAATTGAATTGGAAGTGTTCTTTGGGTTCGTGGACAAATCTAGCCGACACACGTCCCGAAGGCTTTCTTTCGCAACTTGGGTAATTTTCACACCTGGAGGCCAGTTGTTATCTTCCTGAGGTATCTGTCTAAGTGACGCCACAAACAATGTCGTCGAGTACAACATAGTGATATAATTTCTTCGTGGTGCTTTGTCGCATGGCATTTCTCACCTCTGGGTCTATTTAGATGCTCAGGTGGTTGTGTCCCAGTTAAATGGAGTTTACCGTGTTTATGATCCTACTTTGCATTGATGTTTCCTTAGGGTATGTCTCTTAGAATGTTACTTTCATTACATTACATATATCCATGTTCCTAGGACATTGAATCAAATGGAAGATACTCTAGCTAATCAAGTATTAGATTGGCATGTTGCACACACATACACATGCACATACATTTGTAAAAAATGTGATCTATAAGATGAATACATATGTAAATATATATATGTCAAAATGTCATGAGTAGGTAGGTGGGCATGAACGCCTTAAAAAATAAGGTTTGGTATACATCACGGGGTTTATGCCCTCAAAAAATATATAAAGGTGACCTCGACACATAATAGTATATCCTATCTAAGCTCAAGGCCTATTGGCCCTACCGTAGTGAACGACGACGTTGGCCAAATGCCGAAAAAGCTAGACCCAAGTCTGTGGCACCCCCACTACATGAGGTTGCATAGAAGGCGAGAGATCCTCGATCTCGGTCATAGGAACTGTACGACTGAGTGTGGTGAGGTTGCGCTCCACCAACCTCAAAAATATCTCAGCCTCTCCATCTGGAGGTCCCCCTATGATTGTTGGTCCCGCCTCTAGTCGAGGACGTCATCGAGTCCTCGTGAAGTGCATCGGGTGCATTGGTCCCACATCTGTACATAACAGATACATGAAAGTCAGTACTCTGATACATATAAAAATGATATATATAAAAATAATTGAAAATTAAATAACTATAAAAAACTTGTTACCTAGCTCTCCTCGAGCCTCTCCGGGAGGCACAAGCATGTTTGGATCTCTGGAAAAGTTGATTCCAACATAGGGGCAGTCCTCTATCACTGGAATATGTCGTGCCCACTAGTCAAAGAATTTTTCATCAAAAGGCTCTATGGTCCTCCCTCCCCCCTGTCATGGAAGCAATGTTTCCTATCTATATATTGTTGGGAAGGAAACCACATGCCTCTGTACATTCTCTCTGGGACTCATACTAGGAACTCTCGAAGAAGAGGAATGAAAAAAGGATGGTGCTAAACCCAAAGTTCTTGTTGTTGCACTCACGACACTCTGTCAACTGCCTCTTCATGTATGTGAGCATGGTCGTACTCCAGTCATATATATGTGTCTCCTGGTACTGAATCACACAATCCATGTGCGTCCGGGAAGCCTGGTGAAGGGTTGTGGATCCAGTAATCCACCCAATAAGTAATAGGATCACTCGCAGTGATAAGTTGGTGATCTTGTGAATGGGAACTTGAGAACCTACCTTCTCAATGTCAGCCTCACAGTACATCCTGATGTAGTCCTCAATGTTAAAAGGCCCAGGGGGAAATGTTCGCAGATTGACTGGTTCCTCTCTCCTCAAGAGGCCAGTCAAGAAGTAAATATCCTCAGTCATTGGAGTCAATGATTGTCCCTCTATCATAAATACCTCTGCATATGGATGTTAGTAGTCAACCAGGGTATTCAGCAGCCTGGGTTGTGCCCTCATAAATGGACAATGGAAGAACTTCCATAGCCCACATTGTTTCAACGAGCCCATGGAAATAGGGTCATCATCGACCAGTATATCAATGTCCTTATGTTCCCTCTCCCTCCAGTGGACATACATCCTGTTCCATGGAAAATAAAAAGGGAGTTAGCTCTTGGATTCTTAATTTTTTCAAGCCTTTTGAGGGTGTACGCGGGTTGTTTTGGCCATCGTCGTGTATGTACTTTGGTAGACTATTTTATTCTTTCATACATACACGGATTTTCCTTGTATATCCCACATACACACAGGGCCTCTCTTTTTAGGAGACTTCGGCCCCTCAAAAACAAAAACAAATGCATAAAGGAGTGGAAAAGCAGGAGGGATACATTTGTACTTACTTGGTCCAAGTAGAAGTTTATTTCATCCTCTGAAGCTCTCGGAATCAACTTCTTTAGGAAAGGTGATTTTTTACCTTTTGGTCAATTTTCAAATTGCAATGGTGAAAATGAGCTGTCAGCTTCTGTTTATAGACTTTTTGGCCCTTTTTGCCACTTTTTTGACCCCCTTTGTCATTTTTTCTGGCTTGGAAATCATTTAATTACGTTCTTGAGTTTCTTATTGGATTTTATGATACACTCTTTCCTTTTGTTTTGGTAACTTTTTGGGAGGTGGGTCACTCTAAAGGTCCTTTGGTAAAAGTTGTTTTTTCCAACATGTTGCATATAAGTTAGGATTTCACCTCCACTTTCTACATCTCATTGTCTTTTCCACTTTTCCATAGGATCGATCCCATCGAAGTGCGACACATAACCTTCTTTGTTGCTTTAGAAGTGTCGTGGTTAGGTGGTAGAGCCTAACTTTACATAGATTCCCTATATAGATCCTTGTTGCATTTTGGCATCCATGCTATTGGTAATGACTATAGGATCGAGAGCCCTTGTTAGTACTGACATGATTACTAAATTGAGCCTCATTCGTCTGATGCACCATCACTCTTGTACTCACCCTCGGGACTCCCAAAAAGAGCATGCTTTGTTGTCTTTCAATCTCACTTTGAAATCCGAAAGCAACATCTGACGAGATTTCATTTATGCTTTTCGATCTTGTCTGGATTAACTGAGAAAAATAACCTTCTAGAGACTTCTTTAAGCCCTTTTCAGACTCTCTAAAAATTAAAATATTTTCGAGTGATCTTATTTCCCTTCACGCTCGCCAAACTCAAATTTGAAGGCACATCTGTCTGACGGTATTTTACCCCTTTTTTGGTCTGGATGGTCAATTGTATGAATAAAGGTATACTCTAGGAACTTCGGTTCGCTAGAAGAGTATTCTCAGGTATAAGTTTAACTCTTTTTCAAGCCTAAGGGACTAAATTTATGAAAAAGGAACATTCTCCTTGGTTTTGGTTTATCACCTTTTTCGAGCATTGGATATTACTCACGAAAAAAGGAACCCCCATGGTGTCCATAGTTAATCTCTTTTCAAACTCCCTAAAATTGAAAAGATCGTCGAGTGGCCTTGCTCCTTCACACTCATTAAATTGGTCCAAAAGAACATCTACTGGAATCAGTTTACCCCTTTTTTTGGCCTGTAGATTATAGAGGAAAAAGGTACACCTCGGGAGATTCATCTCGCTGGGAGAGTTCTCCTTGGTAACTTTTATAATTTTTTGAGCTAAGGGGACTAAATTCAGAAAAAGGTTGTGAGTCCATAG
The DNA here is from genome assembly GCA_009831015.1 of Picea engelmannii. Taxonomy (NCBI): domain Eukaryota; kingdom Viridiplantae; phylum Streptophyta; class Pinopsida; order Pinales; family Pinaceae; genus Picea; species Picea engelmannii. The sequence goes on along the minus strand of ML783403.1, from coordinate 508,432 downwards.
TTAAGCTCTTTTCAGACTCCTTAAAATTGAAAATATTGTCGAGTGGTCTTGTCTTTGTCACACTCGTTAAAATGGTTTTGAATAGATGTCTTTTCAGTGCAATTTTAACCCTTTTTCAAACCAACTAGACTATCTCTTAAAAAGGTACTCCTTGGAGTCTTCTTTTACGGTTTTTCAGATTCTCTAAATGTGAAAAAACTATTGAGCTTAACTTCTCTGGGCTCGTTGAAAATATATTGAAGGGGGTTTAATTGTGTCTTGATAATCTCATCTACATCTTTGCGTATTTGGCCTAATTCCAACTCCATGTTGCTCTCAACTGGACCTTTGAAACATGTTTTATACACAAGCCTTGTATCACTTTGCCTCTACGACCTGACACCTTGATCCATGGAGGAATTTTCTCCGAGTGTCCTTTCCCTGCACATGTCTCTTTACTCTAAGCATTAGTGTGTTCCTTGTGCCTAGAACTAGTATTATTGCGACACTCATTTCCTCCTTTGTAACATAACATTCTTTTATTCTTTTTCAAGCTCTTTGAAAATTTGAAAAAGACAAAAAAAATCAAAAAACCCAAAAAAAGGGGATGAGAAATATGTATTATTTTTTTGGCAACACAATGAGTCACCCTTGGAAAAATCACATCCTTCCATTTTTTCGTCAAGCATTGGGATCTAATATGACCTTAGGAAGTTGTTCTCACTACATAGAGTTGTGTGCTCCTTCATTTGGTAACTCTTCCAAACACATGGAGAGTTTGTGTTGCCTCCTGCATCATGAACTTATGTCAATGTCATGCTTCCTAAGTCTGATCATCTTTCGTGTTTTTTTTCCAAGGAAAGTTTCATCCAACCTGATTCATCCTTTTTGCAGTTTCTCTCTTGACCTCATGACCCGACCATCCTGAAATTCCAGTCAAGTCCTGATTCAAAATCAACAAAGTTCTCTACCTAATCATCGAGATCCTCTTGTCTTTTCCCAACGAGTCATCAAAGACCTCTAGGTAGTGAATTCATACACTCACATTGTACTCCTACCTGACTTTTGAAGATCTTGAAGTTGTTGCTCAAGCTATGAAAACCTCATCTCCAGCCATTAGGCTTTATTGGCTTTTTGAAGATGGATACTATACTTATATATCTTTGATTTTGAGATGTAGATCCATTGTGTATTTCTGGCAGATACACTTTATATAGTTATGCGACATGGATCTACAGTGTATTTGATTCACAACCATGATTTATTTCATCCTTAGCATCGGTATGCCTGCCTCAGAGAAACAATTGTTATTTTTTCATATGGCACCTCTCGAACTCTGGTCCTGAGCTCACTCATTTTCGTACATTGGTGAATATTTTGTAATGTATTTCGGCCATCATATTCGCTTATGACCTCACACATTCGGGGGCATCTGTTATAACCCTAAATTTCTCTACACATCCATACATGGCCTTTGGTCCTCTTGCATTTTTTGCAAAATCACTGTTGAGTTTCTCTTCTTAAAAACCATTTTTTTGAATATGTATGTGCCCTACACCATTACTGTAAACGTGCATACGCTTGTTGCACCACTACATCTCGCTTACATATGCATGTTGCACAATTACATCCCGTGAATACTTGCAAAAGTTGCAAGGAATTCATTGAGATTACTAGCTATTGGGTATTTTACCAACTAATCCACCTACTATAGCCCTTCACCCAACTAAATAACCATTATGTTGTCATATAAAAGGAGGTGTCGGGGTCTTATTTCACATCTAAGCATAAGACAGTGAAACTCTTTCCCGATTTCACTTCCCCTCCTTGCCTAAGATATTGCAGCCCTTTTGTGAGAATTTCCTCAACATTCCATCATTAGCCCTTTCTCCCTCCATTTGACCCATTCACTTCCCAAGAAGAGATCATAAGGTTGAGAGGATAAGATTATACAAAGGTTCACTTGGAGCTTGGTGAAGATGAGCCAAGACCAGGTTCGCGAAACGGTAGTCGGCTTTGATTGTAAAGGTATAATCATTGAGTTATTAATAAAAGAACTACTTTTCCTGTCCCAAATGATGGTGTCTTTAATACTTTTGTTGGTTTGTGTTTTGAAATTCTAACATCTAACCCTAACTTGTATATGGAATAACATGCTTGTAGTTTTTTGTTTTTCAATATTTGGATGCAGGTCAGCCTTGGGAGGAGGTGTGCAGTCAATGAAACTTCCAAGTGTGAGGATGTCATCACTAGATATGGGATTCGAGGTATAGTTACCCAATATCCTTTTTCCTTGCTTTCTTCATATGAGTTTTGGTATGTTTGGGGTAGTTTAATGAAGTAGTTGACTTTTAGACATTCAATCAATCTGTCAACATTCTGAACCCTGGTGTAGTCATAGGGGGGGGTTTCCCACTAGCACAGATCCATAGGACTAAACAATGTTCAATAGGATTTGAAGTATGAAGAATAACCAAACAACACCACCTGAAAGAATCAATTGTGGCAGGCTTCTCCTCTATACTTATTCATAACCATTGGTTTTGGTTTTGATCTTGGATTGGAATGAGATGACCTAAATGTTACACCCAATATTTTCCTGCTATTGTCATGATCATTGAAATTTTCCCATTGCATACTCATCGTGCCCTAACCAACTCATATTAAAAAATAATTTTCTTGCTCATAAAGCCCTCAATATAGAGATAACCCTAGTTGTGTTCCATGTGCCAATCCCACCATCCATGAGTTCTCCAATCTGACGATTGTCTTTTATTTCGAACGAAAAATGTGCCTAGATTCTATTTTGATCTCACTTCCAATAACACCATACCACTTTGAGTGCACATGTCATAGTTTGGTTTATTTTGGAGGTCCAAAACACACTCTAAATCCACCTTCAATAGCTATGATACTACTATTGGATGTACCACATGCTTTGTTATTTACAAAAATAACTTTCGTCGTAACATATAACAACCTTTCACTTACCAAATTCAAAAACTTTGATTTATGATCACCTTTTTCTTACCAAATTTTTGAAATATGGATAAATATTTTACTATATAAACTTTGGCTTTAGGATTTTTGAAAAAAGCAATTAAAATAATATAAAAATATGAGCCATGGTGGAGGGAGGTCCTTTATATGGTTTTTGGTAATAAATACAATCAAATATTATATAGTATGGGTATATCTGCAAGGCTCAAAATGGTTCAAACTTATGATGGTACTCATGTAGCTTGTTAAAATATTAAATGCAGGTATAAGGAAGATGGTCAAGTCAAAGAAAAATTCAATAGCTAAGCTAATGAAATCACAAGGTATGAATAAATGCAAAAAGTGATTTGAGACAGGGGACATGTTGAGAACAATCGATCAACATACTGCAAAATTGCATCAATCCCATTAGGAATTTTAAATCATGTCTTCACTTCAAATTCACTCATTACCATGCAATTTAACCCAATGTATTTGAAGTTACAACACATACAAACTTCGTCAATGGTATTTAGTTTGAATAGCATCATTTGATATCGAAAAAGACTATGTGCACCTCCCAGATACTTGAGGAGTACATTTGGGTTCTTGGGAGAGATACCCAACATGATCACCATCTTCCTAAATTCAGTGGTGTACTCTTGCACACTTTTCCCCTATCTCTACCTGAAGTGATGCCAATAGATCCATTAGTCCTCTACATAACTAATACAGGGAAATCGAGACTTGATGAGGGTTTTAAAATCCTCCCACTTAGTTATAGGTGGATCACCCTCTACCCTAAATGTATTCATGTGGATTTCCCACCAAGTTAGTGCATGGCCCTCTAGTTTCAATTGAGCAAATGTAATTTTATTCTCTTCATCTATTTTATGAACACTTAAATAAACTTCTAACTATTGCAACCAATGATTCAAATTAACATCATCGATATCACCTTGATAGGGCTTGAGATCCACTTTGGCTTCTATTGTAAACAAATTTTGTGAAGGAGTGATGATACTAGAACTTGGATGTTCTTTCTTGGTCTCTTTTTTCGACTCATTTTATGGGTCTTCACTATCTCTCAGCTTCTCATTCAATTCAACTTTTGAGTTAGAGCCACCAACCTCCCCAAAATGTATGAACTTGTTCACAAGATATGCCATGAGGAGGGCCATGTTGCAAGATATATTAGTGACTTTCTCTTCCCGCCTTCCAAATTACTCTTTCATTGCATCCTGAGGGTTGTTATGACTGGACTCATCCACCATCATTAGGGTTTTTCATCTTCCTTGTTAACCCAATTCCTAGATCCTGTAATTTCCCACACGTACCCCAAAGAAACCTGGCTATGATACCAATATGATATTTAAAGTATTATGGATATTTCTCTGAAATAGTTCATCACAACAGACCTTGTATTATACTGAAATCTTTTATTATACAGGTTTATTTCCTTAGATATTAGATTTGTTAGCACTAGCTTATTTCTCAAATTTATGAAAAATAAATTAAATATGAAAATGAAAGAACAAGAAAAATTAACACTCCATCCATATAAATGAACAATGGATGTATCCTTGGAAACCCAATATGAGATAAAACACAGCTATAAGGTGAGGCCTATGCTTTGTTTTATTTTTTTCAATTATGAAATTCAAGTTCACTGAAAGGGGGCACTTACTATGGAGTTACCTTTGACGTTGTGGCCTGAATACCTACTACATAATCTCCTACCTCCTCCATTATGCTCTCAAAATACCACTCTTATATGCTCTTCTCAACCATGGAATAAGTACAATGCTAAAGAATGGAATCCTTTATCCTCCTAGTGGCCAAGTATTTAACATAGCCTGACAATTATTTAGGGTTAGGGTTTTTGCATGTCTCAATGCTCAATTAGTGTTAGGTTTTGGACATGGCATTCACTCAGTACCGTGGTGGTCAACAAGGTAGGTCAACTTGTGGGAGGCATAACTTCCACATACGAGCCTTGATTTATGTCATTTTCACACCATTGGGAATGTCTCAATGTGTAGAACAACATCAAGGGGATATGGTCTATGCTCACAATTTTTTGACCCCAAAAATTGTCATTTGATGCCTCAAAATTTCTCTAGAAGGTTCTAAATGCCAAATCTTCAAACTAGGACATGTAACTAAAGTGGGCCCTGCAAGCCAATTCCTCTGATTTTTCCACCCAAAAAGTACCAAGATAGATGGCACGTTATATAATGATCTAATCTAGATTAAGGGCATGTTGAGACAAGGATGGACATCTGTGCATGATACAATAGTTAGGGTCAATGTTGGCTTTGGGATTCATATGAAACATGTATTCCATTGGTATCATATGATGTGCTTTAATGAATGACAAGAGGTAAGGGTTCCATTTGAGAAGAGGAGAAGATCGTCACTCACAATGGCCAAGGAATAAAAGGAGGATAGGGATCAAGGGGCGTATGTAGTATAATATGCCTTCTTTACAATATATAATTGTGATTTAGGTTTAGACACTAAGAGAAGGTACTTATGTGCAGATAAGATGACTCTCAATGAGACCCATATATTATTATGTCATTTTGTGGGTACTTGATAAGTGATAGGTTTAGTATAGGTTTTTTTGGAAGCTTGTTCTCACTAATAGCCTCTGTTATAATTAAAGAGATGTGCTCATTTTTCCATAGACAATATCACTATTGCCACCCAACCATAGGCATGCAACCACCCTCGAGCACCATAACCTTTTCTAGATAGAGTGATTTTGGAAGTGGCACTAGAACCAACATATAATCAAGAGATATCATCTTCCTCCAAAGATATCTCACCAAACAAAAAGTCTCAAAGCCACAAAACAAGAACAAAACTTAGTTGCAACAATTGTAGTTGCACTTACCAAGAATACCACCAAGAACCATCACCAAGAACACCACCAAGAGGTACTAGATTATAGTGCACACATCTTAGGCTATATGGCGCTAGAGAGAGAGACCAAGAACCATCCCAGAAGATCCACCTTCCATCCTTACACTTGCAGCTCCAAAATTGTGCCAAATTTGATTGAGAGAGTGTGTGAAGTGTGTGTGTGTACAAATGAGCTAGATCATCTCTTATTTATAGTGGTTCTTGTCACTTTTCTGGGTTGACTTTCCCTTTTAGAATCTAATACTTTAATATTAATTTTTTTACTAAGTTGACTTGTCTTTTAGGGTTTCTACACATCTGTTTAGGGTTTCTCTTGCTCCTGGAATATTCTATTCTAGCCAAAGGTTACACATGGAGGTTAATAACTTCTGTAGCTACCATGATATCAACACTCCCTCCTATATAGGGATGTATTAACAATTAGCATCGTCATATCCACACAGGCTATCTCATGATCACATAGATCAATTTATGAGAAACATCACCACTATCAGTATCATCTGATAGCATCAATTGCATCATCTCTCGAGGACATACTCCATATGATTAATCGGTCACGATGTTGAATAAGTCACTCACTCAATAGAATGATACAAGGGCCATTCTTCTAATCCATACCTGCGTCCTAGAAGAATGATTGTCCCAATAGATGTTTTATGTCCTCAATGGCTCCAAGAACCATCCTATCCACTGCATCATCTCTAAGTTGTATAATCATATCTAAGTTGCACTAGCATGATTCTCTGCATCGTATCTAATCTGTACTAGCATGATCATATCTATCATGATGTGGAGTACCATCTACATCATATCTAAGTCGTATTAGCATGGTTTCAATGCACCATCTCTAAGTTGTACTCACATGATGTAGATCAATGCCTTTGCATCATCCCATTATCCATCTAGTTGACAATCATCTCCAACACTAGTGGTAATCTCCATGGAAATAAGAACAATTCCATCCAATAGAACACAATTTTGTTTATACATAGTAGTACACAACTATTTTCCAATGGTACACAACCACTCTTAGTAGCACATTGTTACTAACTAGTGACACACAGTCACTACCAATGGAGCACATCCACCAAAATAGCATACAACTATTGTCCAGAGACATACAATATCCACAACAATCATATCATATGATATCAACAATGTCATGATATGAAATGAGTCATCTGGGCCACTCTTCCACTCACATCTGTGAGATCTGGAAGAGCATCTTCCCTTTGAAATTTAAACATCAGCCATGGCCTATCTGGACTATTCTTGCCAAGCATAGAAGAATAATTGTCCATGAATTATGAACCTGGACCATTCACCTAACTGGGCCATTCTTCCAGCACTAATCACAGTGCAACCTAGAGAGAATGAGTCTTCCCTAGGGAATGATTGTCCCTGATTGTTGAACCTGGACCATTCAACCTAACTGGGCCATTCTTCCAGCACTAATAACAATGCAACCTAGAGAGAATGAGTCTTCCCTATGAAATGATTATCTAGACCATTTCCTATGGAAATGGTTGTCCTGCACCAACCTCCTACATCAGACCATTCTTTGGAACTGCTCAACTATGAAATTCGAAAGAATGATTTCCTGAAGAGATGGACAATTCTGCTTGACCACTACTTAGAGTGACTGCCAAGGAGAATGATTGTCCTAGACCATTCCCCCACACTAACCACAAGGGGAATTGATGTCTATGGTACATCAACAATCTATCAGACCATTTTCATTACGAAAATGTTTGTTTTCTATGGACCATTTTTCAAACTGGAAAATAATTGTCTGTCAGAAATCTTGGACCGCTTTCTGGACTGGAAAGTGACTACCCAACCTGGAACATTTTCCAAACTAGAAAATGGTTGTCCATAAATCAATAACATATCAGTTATCCCTCCCAACTTGGGAGTAATCACATCCCTTTCCAATAAATTAGTCATCTCCATGAGTCCCAGCTTGTCCCTTAAGTACACAAAATTTTGATCTTGGACAGAGGCTTTACCAAAATATATGTTATCGGCTCATCTATGGAGATATATTGGAGAACCACTTTTCCCCTATGGACTTTATCACAGAGAAAATAATACTTGATCTAAATGTGTGTCGACCTGTCATGGAACACCAGGTTCTCTGAAAGCTTCACACAACTCTAATTATCACAATATATCATGGTCAAATCTAGCACCTTATTAGACAGTCCAGAAACCAGCTTACGAAGCCACACTGCTTCTGTACAAGTATCACAGGCTACAATATACTATGCTTTTGCAGTGCTAAGTGCAAAAGACTTATGTTTCCTGCTAGCCCATGATATTGTGGAAAATCTCAAATTGAAACATATCCAAGAAGAACTTCTTCTATTATCTGCACTCCTTACCCAATCTGAAATGATATATCCAAGTAGTTGTATATCATGACTCAAACCTCCACGAAGAAATTTCAAGGCATGTTTTACAATTATTCAATTTTCATGGCTAGGTTCCACCTGGAACTATTTTCACAGCAAAGCAAATATTTGGCTGAGTATTCTCCAAATACATCAACGATCCATTCAATTGTCAATACAGGGATGGGTCTACTGGAACAGAGTCTCTCAACTTATTCATATCTTTCATCATGGGAGTTTTCCATGGATTTGTAATCCATTATCTCGGACTTCTGAAGAACCATTTTGATACACTTCCTTTGTCATAGGAATTTTTCACCACACTTTTGTTGTATATGAGATGCTCTGCACCAAGTTGCTTGAATCCATACAAGGTATTCTTCCATCTACATACATGGGTCTCTTTTTGATATACCTCAAAACCTTGAGGTTTCTCTACATATGCTTCTTCTTCAATTACTCTATTGAGACGAACAATCTTTACATCCATCTAATGTAAACTCCAACCCATGGATGTTGCAAGAGATATAATGGCTTCAGTAGAGGTATATTTGGTTACTAGAGCAAGTTTTCATAATAGTCTTATCCCTCCTTCTGGGAGAACCCTCTAGCCCTGAATCTCACCTTGTATCTATCAATGCTTCCATATTCCATTCCTTCTTCTTGACTGGCGGTCAAATATCCTCAAGTGTTTAACACTTGGCTTATTTTTTGTAGAAAGATTATTTTGGAGTCATGTTTTTCAATATACGATGAGGACTTATATTCTGAACATATACGGTTTCCATAGCTTATTTTCCCCATATAAACATGGATAGATTATGGTCATTCATCATTTCCTTAACAAATTCTTCAATGGAACAGTTCTTTCTTTTTTCCACATCATTCCGAGGGACAATTATCTCCCTCCTAATCCCATCTATTTTACAAAGAGGAAACGAGCTTCTTGGAGGTGTATTCTCCTCCATTATCCAACCTCAAGATATTTATGTTTTGATTAGACATTGGTCCACACACATCTATGTGAATGATGTCCAAAACTCTTTTTTTCTTTCCACGCTTCCATTAGAATTGGTACTTAGTGAGATCACCTGCCTCACCGCTTGATGGAGTCATCTGCTCCATGTTTGCAACTGTCATCGTAGCTCCTTCTCAGAGATATCACCTATGACCTACCCGGAACAAGAAGAACAAGAGAAAAAATATTTCTAATATCATTTTCATAAAAACATATCTATGGTAACAAGGATGGTAGTCATCATAGAGTTACCAAGGTGACTTGACCGGGAGCAAACAAGAAATATATCTCTTGAGGAGATGTTAGTTCATTTTGAAAGAAGCATCTATATCAATAGTATTCACATGCCATAAAGTATTCATTATATCTAGCATTAATAGAACCTTTCAAAGATTGTTTTCACAATTTGTAATGTAGCAACTATCACCCTTGATATATACAAATTGGAAGCTTAACAATTTAATCAAACCTGGAACCTAAACCCTCAACTGCTATGGAGGGTGAACTTGTTCCTCTGAATGCACTAAATCCAAGATTACAGCTTGGAAAAGGTCTCTAGTACTTTCCCTGCAAACACACTCATTTTTTTCTAGATGATACAACTTGGATAGCATATACAAGTGCATACCTTTGAAGTCTTGTAGCATCATCCAACATGTCTTTCAATCTAAAACTAGATACCATCTTGACAAGACAAGATTGGAAACTGAATCAAAAGATTCAATGATTAGAACAAGCTAGAAACTCTAAAATTTCAACTTTGACCACAAAATCAATTGGACCAGAAGTCAACCTTTGACTTTGACCAGTCAAGCTTTGACTTTGACTTTGACCAAAAATTCAAACCTAATGTTTTTTCTAGTTGATGATACCAAGAGGTGCATTAGGCTAGGGTGAACTAGGATTTCAAGGAATTAGGTCAAACACATCATCATAAGTGCTCGAACACAATGGTTAGGGTTTGTTGCAGCTACATAATTAGAAAACCTATTTTCAGTTGTAATTGGTGCCACAACGAGCTTAACAAAGAACTTTTGCACTACCTTCCAATGGTTAGACTATCTTGAAGTTGTTGTGGGCCCATAACTTGTTAGAATTAAAGATATGTGCTCATTTTACCATAGACACTATCACTATTGTCACCCAACCATAGGCATGCAACCACCCCCAAGCACCATAACCTTTTCTAGATAGAATGATTCTGAAAGAAGCACTAGAACCAACAGATAAACAAGAGATCTCCTCTTTCTCCAAATATAGCTCACCAAACAGAAAGTCTCAAAGCCACAGAACAAGAACAATACTCATTTGTAGCAGTTGCAGTTGCACTTACCAAGAAAACCACCAATAGATACTAGATGATAGGGCACACATCTTAGGCTATATGGAACTAAAGAGAGGGACCAAGAACCATCCTAGAAGATCCACCTTCCATCCTTGCAGTTGCAGCTCCAAACTTGCGCCAAACTTGGCTGAGAGAGTGTGTGAAGTGTGTGTGTAAAAATGAGCTAGATAATCTCTTATTTATAGTAGTTCTTGTCACTTGTCTGGGCTGAATTGTCCTTTTAGAATCTAATACTTTAATATTAAATCTTTTACTGAGACGACTTGTCTTCTAGGGTTTTTACACATTTGTTTAGGGTTTCTCTTGCTTCTAGAATATTCTATTCTAGACAAAGGTTACACATGGAGGTTAATACCTCCCGCAGATACCATAATATCAACAACCTCAACATATGTATTCGTAGGAAATGTATAACTCCATGTGCAGAAAAAACAACTCACAAATCCTTCGAAGTTTAAAATTGTGTGCCATCTTGTAGACATCCAATGGTATTGTATGCATTATAGTGCCTTGGATTTAAGGTAATCATGAAAGGAGGCTACCCCCTATTGCATGAGAAAATGATGGCATGAACAAAAGAAGGGAAGTTATGTTCATATGCTTTCAAAATACACTTTAGGTGCAATATTTTTATCTACAGCCTTGGGGAGACCTATAATTTCACTTTTAAGTAACATGTTGAGTTTCAAGTCTCTCTTAGAATTTCTTTCACCTACTAAAATTGTTTACCTTATTCAAGACAGAGTTAAGAATGCTAATATAATTAAACAATCACTATACTAGAGGAAGCATATTTATCCCTAGCCCTATGTCCATAACGATGTTGAACTACATGTAGAGATCTGTTCTTGTTGAGATTCAAAGCACTCAATTATGGAGCTAACAAACCAAACTATACATATTTCCATGAACAATAATATGACTTTGTTCCATAGAATTTAGAACCATTGCTGGAGGATGGAAGGCAATGGTCCTTTCTACTTCTTCATTAATCCATGTTCAACTTCTATTTCTACTTCTTCATGAATCCATGTTTAACTTATGTTTCTATTTCTTCATGAATCCATGTCCAACTTATTGGAGGCTACATTCCTTAATTATCTTCCCCTAGAGCTCACATAAGATTGCAAATTACATCCAAAGGGCATTGGGAGCTACTTTAGATTATGAATGCACATCCTACCTAGAAGAGTTAGTATAGAGCCTTATCCAATAATGGTGGCATTGTTGTAGATAAGACCCATAAGAGAGTTAGTATAGAGCCTTATCCAATAATGGTGGGCATTGTTGTAGATAAGACCCATAAGAGAGTTAGTATAGAGCCTTATCCAATAATGGTGGCATTGTTGTAGATAAGACCCATAAGAGCTTTAAGATTTGTTAATGAAATCAAATTATTTGGTCCATTGAACTATAATTCATTGTAATTAAGTGATACACATAAAATTAAATTTATATCCATTCATATATAATTAGATATCCTTAGAAAATAGGCATGTCTAGAAGCCTTGTATTATCCTTCAATTTACCATACTAAGCACTATCACCCTCATTATTATAATTAAACATAGTTAATATGTTGATTAATAGTGATGTACAAGCATAATCCAAACTAAAATGCAATTCTTGCTTTATTTGTAAAATTTAATAATACTCTTGAATGTAAGCAAGAAATTTAGGTCAAACATGCTTATTTGTTCTTAGTTCTCATTCATGTAAACACTTACAATGATTACAACCTCTTGACCTCAAGTATGAGAATCAAACAAAGTGAAAAAGGTGCATTATAGTTCATCAAGTAGGACTCTTGAATACCAATGTTATAGATGATTTAGAAAATGTAAGAACAACTTCAAGCCTAAAACTACAATTTGAATCAATCCCAAAGTGTGAGTTGAGGGTACTAAGTAATAACTCTTGCAATGAAATATGACACAAAGGATATTTGGAAGCTTAATCCCATGAAAAAACTCACTTTTCTACATTTTATTCAATTATTTATCAAACTAAATATTTTCTTAACCATGGGCATCAAACAAGCACATGCCAATCATTTGTTTGATATGCTTTATTTTAAACAAAGAGGACCATAAAATGGGTGAAACACATTATCAACAATAGCATTGCTCTCTTAGAAGGCATTATGTAGTACAAATGCTCTCTTAGAATACATTCGTTAACATAATTATGAGAATGAGGTGTTACAAAAATCAATTCATATAAGGAAGAAAGTGTGTAGTGAACTATTTTCTTTATACAAGAAGAAAGTGATCTTTTAGTTTTCTACATATAAGAACTACAATTTTTTTCACTTTCAAAGACCCTTACTATAGTAACTACAACACCTAGTGCTAGACATCCCCAATCATGTTCAATGAATATTAGTGCAAGGTATCCCTTATCACATTCAATGAATATTAGTGAAATGCAATTGTTCCAAGGAAAAGATTTAAATAAGCCATCCCTAATTTATGGAAGTTTCAAACAATATTACATGGATCTCAAGAGGCCTTTGAACTTTCTAAATATCCCTTGAAGCATAGCTTGGTTAAAATGACACATTATCAAAGGAAACAACAAAATTTACTTTAATTGAAGGTTAAAATGAAATTCCAACTTAGATTATGAAAATTGCTAAGGTCATGTTATCATAGGATTTGTACTTGTGCAAATCCTTCCACAAGATCCCAAATCTTGTGTAACTATGGAAGAATATACCACTCTCACCTAAGTATATACTTCCCTCATTTTAGATATGGAATAGGTCCACCACAAGGGAGGCTTTCCTAGTGACCTCAAGGGATCAAATAGCAATATTAGCCAAGCCTACAACCCCCTATCTTGGTCACATGTTAGTTAGGTCTAGGTATAGAAAAGAGATAGAATATAATGAGGTAATTGTTGTACCTGTACGAGACAATAAACAATTTGCAACATAATATAAAAAATTACCAAGTTATAGAGTGCAATAATGACCTCTTAGACACTAGGAAATTAATAAATGTTATCGTTGTTGCAAGTTACAACAGTAAACCAATTGTATAAAAACAATTAATATATTGCAACAACGTCAAATAAAAGTACTCATAATGTAGAAATTCACCGTGAAAAGTAAGCATTCAACAAGTATAACAAGTATTTGTTGAGTAGTTTAAGTCATTTATCAATGAGTGTATGCAGCAAATTATAGCAATTTTTAGTGGTTGTAGCAAACTTTTATAACAACATCAATGAATAGTGATAGTTTTCTAGAGTTAGGGTTAGGAAAGTTAGTAAAGTGTTTGAGAGAGAGAGAAAGAATATTGATTTTACAATCTACTTCAACCATAAGAACACCTCTAGACTTGTCTTGTTGTCCTCTAGGGCTCATGGAGTCACAAATGTATTAGCTTGAAGATTGAACTAAATGAAACAAGAGAGGTAACATCTAAATCCTAAGGTGAAAACACTCTTGGGCCTTAGGTTTTAGACTTTGAGGAAAAAAGGTACCTAGGGTGAAAACACTCTTGGGCCCTAGGTGTCGTTTTTCCCTTCTTCTTACTTCACTTAGGTCAAGGATCAAAGGCTAGGGTTAAAACCCTAAAGTGAAATCACTTTTGGGCCTTAGGATTTTAAACCTAGCAAATAATGCTTCACAAACTTGGACAATAAAGACTTTATGAAGGAGAGAAACACTTATGTCTCATTCTTAGGGTTTCAACAAAATAAAGAAACTTGCAACAAGATAGCAATTTAACACCTTTAACAATAACAAGAACAACATATTGCTGAAAATTACTTACTTCTTCCAAGTAGCAAGACCATCAAAACCCTAATTGAAAAAAAATATCATCCAAAAGAGAAAACTATCCACAAAGAACCTCCTCCAAGACTAGTGCATGAGTGAAAAGAACCAAAGAGAGCGAAAATAACAAATTTTTAGAGGTTCTCCTCTACAAAGTGGTGAGGAATGTGATGATGAATAAATTATCCTAGTGCTAGCCTCTTTATATGAGGTAAACCCTAGTTCTTTTTTCTACATAATCAAGTGAAATAACAATAATCCATAATATAATTGGGGTCAGCCCCTCAAACAACCTCTACAAATCATAAAAAATGAAAATAGTCCATCATGAGGCCACATGTGTGGTGACGTCAAGACTTTCAAGGGAAAAGGAGGGCCTCCCAAGAACAAGTGGCATCATCTCAAAGTGTAATCATGGGAATGGTGTGTCTCCTCATCCATGGTCATTCCAAATCATCAATGGTACCCCAAGTAATCATCAAACCCTATCACCATCAAACCCTAGAAGGTAATGTAATCATCCAATGGAGGCCAACTTCATGGGCCTTGGGTATTGCATCCAAGGTGGAGGAGGGTGCAACTCATCTCTGCATTATATCAAGTTGTCCACTACTGCAGTTTCCTCAATCCAGTGAGTAATAATCCCTGGGGTATACTACTGAGCATGTGGTATTCCATCCTATCTATGTACCACCACGACCAAATGTGTCAAAACCAAGCCCATTTTCCCATCATCCAAGGTCTTGAAGATGTGAACACTCATGTTGGAAGGTGCCAAGTCACTGGGTGACTGACTACTTTTCATCACATGTGCCAAAGTCTTGCAATAAGGGTACAACATCCTAGGAGAAATCATGGGATGTCCCTCAAAGAACCACTTTAGGGCCATCCAAATCAAAACAAAATATAAGATCAGGTAAAACAATGTTCATAAAAGATATTAGTCCTTAATTCATGCAAAGTAAGTTGTTACTTAATATATAATACATATGAATAACTCACCTCAATATCCCCTTCAAGCATCACATAGATTCGAGACTTTATGTGATTTGGAAAGTTTGAATATGGGAGGGCCTTCATCCAACCTTATTATGTGTGCCAACCGAGATAGTGAAAGAAAATATTTAGGTAGAGGGATAGGTTCTGAGGGAAGCAATGAAATAAAATAACCCTTCAAGAGTAAGTGTGATAGTGGTACAAGTTGGGATTACTTCATGGCTTATGGTGCCATTAAATCCATTTCTATGAGCACCTTTGTAGATGGAGCACTTGTTTCTTGAGAGACCTTTTCCTCGATACTTTTTTCATTATGAACCCCTTAATTGCATGTTGATACCCATTCATTATTTTGCAAGTCCCCTTTACAGGTTTCAATCCTTATACTTTTATTTTTACTGGGATAAAGTCTTGTTCTAGATGTGCATTCAATGCATCAGGACAAGGGGAGATTACCATTAGAGGGGGTGGATATCAAGCTTTCCTATGGCTTTTATAGGTTGTCTTTATCATTTTTTACATAGCACACATATATCAACTACATCAACCTTTGGGCCTTCAACCCCTTCTTCTCATGAGAGAATGAACCATGACCTATTACTAAATTTTAGTACACTATGACAGGCTCTAGGATGGAAAGTTTTAAGTATGGTGGGGAATGAAATGTTACCCTTGTTACAGCCCCCCAATAGTACCCCCTTTCCCTGGGCAGTGACAACACGAGACTAGATTACAAAATCTTACCACCAAGGTGAAACAAGGCAACAAGCATAACTTCCCAAGAAAGTGATCTATTATCCAACTTCAACCAATGATCATCATCCAGATGCCCAATAAATTAAGCACAACACTTCACATGAAAGAAGGACTAACATACCTCATGGTGACATTGGCTTACCATCTCCCATACACTGAGTTGTTTGGATGTGATGAGCTTGTTTGATCTATAGTTGTAAGAGGCAATCTGAAGGGGGTTGTTGGGCTGCTATATGTGGACATGCTAATCATCATCATGGTCGAGATCATTGTCTCCATTGTGGGCCATGAGACATGATCTCCTCTAGTTATCCCTAGGCATGGGGGGGGGGGGTAACATGTCCTACAATTAAGAAAACTAATCTTCCAATTGCACTAAAAATACAACCAAGTCAGATACATATATACCTTAAGTAATACTTACTTGTCAAATGAGCTAGACCAACTTTAGGTTTTAGATCGTAATCTTACTCCATTTCATTGAGGCAACATAAACTAGGCCAATTGCCACTAGAATATAATGTTTTGGAGCCTTTCTTCTATAAGATTTGCTATAATGCTATTTTATACGATGTGCTAAGTTGATAAATAAATACTTTGAAAATAAAGTTATATAATGAATTAAAACATAAAGAAAAAAAAAAGCTCAATTGTAGCTTTACTTTTCCTCTACATGGTCACATTTTTATTTTATTATCCTAAGCTTACACTTATTTTGAAGCAATAAATGTATCAATGTAAAAGAAAATAAACATTATCAATGAACTACAACAATGATAGTCTCAAAGTGTTAGAAAAGTAAGACATTTATTTTATTTTCATGATATTATACTCTTTTTAAAGCATTAAATGTATCGATGTAGAAAATAAAAATCATTATCAATTATTTACACTAACACTAGCAGTTTCAAAGTATGAGAACAACACTTGAAGATGGACTTGAGGCACAACTAAAAAGTTACAACTAGATTTTGATTTTCTAGTTTTGAGATTGGGTTTGAATATAACTCAATGCTTCGTAAGCACCCATTATTTCATCATGGCTTGGGAGGTTGGGCTCTAAAAACTTCAATGCTTTACAATTCATGCTCTTCTTGTAACTTGGGGCACTCTTCTAAACACTCTCCCTCAAAGAATTATTTGGCCATCTTGTCACTTGGGGCACTCTTCTAAACACTCTCCCTCAAAGAATTATTACACGATAGTTTCATATTAATGTTTTTGAATGATTATTGTATTTTATAGCTTACTTCGCTTCGACCAACAATACTCACTAAAAAAAATCGTTTTCTTTACAAAGGGAGAACAAATTTTATAATTTTGCAATATTTCAAGAAAATGCGTAGAATTTTAAAACTTGTACAATCGCCAATACATTAAAAAATGGTTTTTTATTATTGCCCATATCACTCACTTCATAAGAGAGATGGAATTCTTGAGTTTTATATTTTAAATCCACTTTTTTTTCAAAGCACAAATAAAAAAATACTTTGTGGTAAAATCGTATCCTATGGAAACAAATTTCAAGCATCACAAAACTTGAATCTCTACAAGTAAATTAGGTTAATAAAGGTAGTTTGTTGGAGTAGTCAATAGGCGTATTTAGGGCTCATAAATTTGCCAAACATTATCTAGAGTTGTTTAGAAGTAAGGAACAATAAAAAAAAAATATGTAATGGTTTTTTTTTTTTGGGTTAAAGGAGAAGATCGTTGACAACCTTGATGGTTTTGGATTAACATTCCCTTGATATGCTTTAGCATTTTCATTGAGTATTAATCAATGGTTATAATTTTATTAACTATTAACTATTTTATTTGTGATTGTTATTTTAAAATTTATTTATTTATTTAAAAATAAATAATTTCACCAAAAACAATGCAAGTTTTAGAATCACAAAATTGGAACTTAGGTAGAGTTAGAGCTTCTCCATCTCAACCTTAGGTTAAAATCCTCCCACGGGGGATAATGACACCTTTATGGGAAACATTCAAGTAGGCTTTGTCCCTTTGTTGGTACAGGGGCAGACCCAGGGTTCAACTCTACAACAACACACCAACAAAACTCTAACTATCGACCCTTTCGGCAACACCTGCGAAGAAGATGAAATCTCACCTGAGGTAGAGGAAGGGGTGGTTGTAGAACTCATATGTCTGCAACCTTAGCTGGGACAAAGATCTGTGATTTTAAAACTTAACAGAGCACTTAGCACCGACAGTTCATCAATATTCAACCAATATCTACTCTGTAGATAAAACCATAATCACAAAGCATCGCAATATTCCACTAGATCCGACATCTAATAACACTTAGCATAAAGGAACATATTAGATCTAGCAGATCAAGCACTAAGCATTTTCATATATGTTAGATCTAGCATTCAACCACATTAATAAGCACAAAGCAATGTCAGATCTATCTAACAATCATCTATATCAAAGCATTAAGAAAATCACACATAATACATCAATCCATAGCACAAAGCAGAGCAACACAACATATACGTGGTTCACCCCCACCCTGGGGATACATCCACCAACTCTTCTTTTCTTTATTATCTTTGGTCAAGCTTCTTACGGGCACATAGCATCAAAATCCTACTCCACAAAAGATAGGAGATCTGCACACACTCCACGAGATCCTCCTTCTTCGAGCTAGGGTACAACACTAAGCCTTCTTACAATTACTTGCACTTAGCTCTGCAAGTCTCACAAAGTATGCACAATGAAAGTACTTATCACTTAGCACACTTATAATCCTTCAATCACATAGATCGATCACTACTCCTACATCGCCTAACTTCTATATATATTACAAAAGTGGGCCTAAGCATGGGTAAACCCATGGGTCGACATTCCCATACCCATTACATGGTCCCAAAACCAAAAAATCCCTAAAAGGGGGGCGAGATTCCACGATCTATGCTTCATCTTGCGCTCTGTCTTCGATAGCCTGTCGAAGTCCCAAAAATAAGTCAATCATGACCAAGTATCCTCAAAACTTGGTCAAGGGCCAACAAGCCCCCAACACTCACCTGTGACTCATCCCGAGTCACTCTGGTCTGGGTGGTTCTGCTTCGAAAGCCTCGATCTTGGCTCGAGCTATTTCGACTTGTTATTGTGCCACAACCTCTTGTTCAGTGAACTCTTGGTTGATTGCTTCGTTGACAGGTCCCTCTAGACGTTGTTCAGCTGCAGTGACGACCTGCTCCAGTTCTGCTCCTTGGCCTTCGATCTCTACAAACAATTAGTAATCATCATCTTGTACAGGTTAGAGCCTCTGAATCACTTCCATAACTCTACTCTAAATAGTGTGAACCTGTTGTTGGGTAGTGCACTGCTCCTGGAATCATTTCATTCTTTCCACGGTTGATAGGGGCTTCAACTACGCCTGTATTGTCTCTGCTTCCTGCTTTGCTTCATGGAGTTGTGACTCCAGTGCCTTCAATTCTGGGTTCTCAGTGAGTCTCTTGTATGTCTGGGCACCGTGATCACTCAGTTGCTTGCATTCGATGGCAAGGGCCTTTATTCTTTCAACTGCAATCCGGGTAGTTGCTTCTCTCTGATCCCTTACATCCTGTGGAGTGTCAGGCACTGTGTGAAGCTCTAAATCTATTATTCTTTGTTGTAGCCATTGGATAGCTTCTATGAGTTGCTCTACTTGATGCATGACCCGGTCTTATGCCTGTGGTTCTAATCCTATCACAAAGCGAAGTGCTATGTTAACCGCTTCTTTCACTTTGAGTTGCTCTATGAACAACTGTTCTTTTCCTTGTTGCATCTGTGCTTTCTCTTCGTCGAATTTGGCTTAGAGAGCAACCTTCTCCTGTTTTGCAACTCTATGTTGTTCTATGAGTACTCCTTGCACTTACTTCAAGGCTTGGGTGGCTTCTTCTGTTTCTTCTTGTGCTCGTCAAAGGTGGGCTTTAGTTGCATATGCTAGTCTGTAACTCTTCCCCGGCCATCAACTCCACTGGCCAGGCAAATGCTACTGTGCAGAACAACATCATTCTCATACTTAATTAATAACATGCATTTAAATCAAATTAAACATAATTAACTTAGAGTAAGCACAAGATTACTGCTAACATAAATAATCCCTGGCATTAACAATAATTCATATGCACAACAGAATACATGATACATATAAGCATCACAGGCATGCAAAACATAATATTAAGCATAAGCTGATACTTATCTTTGAAACCTTGGTAATTCCACCAACTACATGTAGGCCTTACACGAGCCTCCCATCCTTAGACCACGCTTCTCATCACTCTCAGTAGTAGGTCACCCTCGAGTTGAGACTAAGCTCCACCCAAGGCAAGGAATCCTAGTCTAAGCTGAGGTTACAGGGAAAACTGCACAGAATAACCGGAAGGATTCTTCCCAGGATGCCTTCTTACGCCCACTACTAATAGACTCTCATTCCCCACATGCCTGGTTCGCCCTGGAGTATACACCTTCACAAGCACAGTCCATCAGTGCTTCACCTCCCTCTCTAGGCCTCGACAACAGGCCGGATCAGGAATTCTCAGAGCTCTGAAGCTAGTGCTGGACTCTCTCTGGGAGAATACCACTTCCCAGCAGACTCTCTCCCCTAGAGAGAGATGCTCATAGGCCTTACAACCTGCCTCTTCAACCACGGGCCTGACAACCCACTTCTTCAACCAGTTTCAGCCCAATTTCCGCAAGGTGAGGATAACAACAACAACAACTGGTCAATTCCACTCAGGAAAAATAGAAGGTAGCAACCCAATGACAGTTCAGGTACAAACTCATCTCTGCAAGGGAGAATAGGCTGGGCTCACAGCATACACAGGTGACACGGCTCAATCCACGAGTTTTTCACTAGTTTTAGGGTGTGTGACAAGGAATTAATGCAGAGGTCGAACACAGACTCAAATGGTTCAGACGACTGATACCTCGGCTTCTCAGGAAAACATTACGATTTTCTGGTTTCCAAGTTGCATGAGGGTATGCAGAGGTCGAATACAGGGGCCACGAGATTCATGGTTTAGACAATCAACTGTCGAATGGAGGAGGAACCCCCAACACAGCTCACTTCTCTAGTTTTAACTCCATGTGCTTGGGTCAACACATGTCACCCATGATGCTGCGTGCACTCCATCAGCATGCGTTCCTCCCAGGAACTTAGGAAAAAACAAATATTTCACATGGCTTTTGGAATAATATTAAAATATTATTCCCAAGGACTTAAGCCCCTAGGCTCAACACTTAGCCTCTCTTTCCCACCTTCCAGCCCCCAATCCCTTACCCATTCTATGGAAGCTTAGTCCCCCATCACTCATTCATCGTGGTCGGTCTGCACGCAGCGGTGTTTATATTTTTTTATTAATATTCTGCATGATTACATATACAAAAGCAGGCTCCCGGCCTTAACACTTAGGCTCTTCAGCCTAATAACACATAAGCCCACCAGCTTATATAAACTTCGCTCACTAGCCTATAAAACATAATTACAATTCATAATGAAAGATTTACATTTCATAGACATGATTTACAACAGGGCTTGGCCTTGGGGACATTACAATCCCCTCCCCTTATTTTTGCACTGTCCTTAGTGCAACTTTACACTGCATCTACAAGATTTTCAAAATTTTCAAAAAGATGCGGGTACTCTGCCCACATAACATCTTTATGCTCCCATGTCACATCCTCAGAACCGTACCAAGTCCACTGGACCTTTACAATCCATATAGCTCGATTCCGGAGCTGTTTGTTTTTCTTGTCCAATATGCGCACATGATGCACTTGCAGGACACCTTCTTGTTCCACCTGAATCACATTCCAATCGATAACATGATTAGCATCTGGTATATATTTCTTAAGCAATGAAACATGAAACACATTATGTCCAGTCATAGATGCAGGTAATGCAAGCATATATGCAACTGGCCCAATCCTTTCCAGGATTTCAAATGGCCCACAAAATCTGGCTGCCAACTTGGTGCAACTTCCCAGCTTCTGGGAACTCCTATTAGCTTTCACTTTCAGGAAAACATGATCACCCACTTTTAACTCTCTATGGGTTTTGTTCTTATCAACATAACTTTTCTGCCTGTCCTGGGCAACTTTCAAATTCTTCTTAATTTGTATCATTTGGTCCTCCATCTCCTTGAGCAACTCCAGCCCAACTACTGCTCTATCAGTTGGATTATCCTAGCTCACTGGAGTATTGCACTTTCTTCCATAAAGTGCTTCAAATGGGCTCATCTTCAACGATGCATGATACCCATTGTTGTAGGTGAATTCTATCAAGTGTAGGTAGTCTTCCCATCTTGATGGCTTGTCCATCACATACATTCTCAGTATGTCTTCTATTACTCTGTTCACCCTCTCTGTCTGTCCATCATAATCAGGATGATAAGTTGTACTAAAGTTCAGATTCATTATGAATCCTTTGAACAATCCTTTCCAGAAATTCGAGGTGAATTTTGGGTCTCTGTCAGACACAATCGTTTTAGGAATTTTGTGCAATCGTGCCACTTCCCTTAGGAAAATATCAGCAACATCTGCTACCTTGTGAGTAGTTTTCAGTGGAATAAAATGGGCATCTTTTGTAAGCTTTTCCACCACCACCATGATCGAATCATGCAGCTTGGTTGTTCTGGGCAATCCCGTAATAAAATCCATTGTTACCACTTCCCACTTCCACTCAGGAATGGGTAAAGGTTGCAGCAACCCTGCTGGGTGCCTATGCTCAGCCTT
Source organism: Picea engelmannii (assembly GCA_009831015.1). Classification (NCBI taxonomy): domain Eukaryota; kingdom Viridiplantae; phylum Streptophyta; class Pinopsida; order Pinales; family Pinaceae; genus Picea; species Picea engelmannii. Next base: position 485,525 of record ML783403.1, on the reverse strand, counting down.
AACTTTTTGGCACTCCATACATCTAGTGATGTATTCAACGATCTCTCTCTCTTCATACCTAGAAAAAAGTAATGGCTCTTGACCGTTGCTACTATTTTCTGATATCCAGGGTGTTCTGCATAAGGCACATTATGCATCTCTTGAAAAATCATTTGTTTCAAGCACTGGACATTGGGTACAAAAATTTTGTTCTTGTACAGCAATATTCCATCTGTTTCCAATATATAAATTTCCATCTTCTGTGGCATTTTACCTTGTTGTAGCTTGCCTACCAATTCTCTGTACTGCAGATCTACATTCGCAGCCTCTCCAGAATTCTTCTTTTAATATCAGTTTGATACATGCTAATGGTTGTAGCATGTAATTCATGCACCCTCCTATTGAGTGCATCAACCACTTTATTCTCTTTTCCTTTGATATGCTTGATCTCAAAGTTGTACTCACACAGAAATTCCAGCCACCTACTTTGTCTAGCATTTAAGGTTGGCTGATCAAACAAATATTTCAGACCGTTGTGGTCTGTTCTCAATTCAAATCTCCTTCCCATGAGGTAATGTCTCCATTTCCTCAGAGAGTGAACAATTGCTGCCAACTCCAAATCGTGAGTGGCATAATTCTTTTCGTGCTCTTTCAGCTTCCTTGACTCATAACAGATTACGAATCCGTTCTGACTTAGGACCCCTCCCAGTCCTTCTTTGCATGCATCAGTGCATACTACGAAATCCACATTTGGATCTGCAATCCTCAAGATTGGAGCGCTGGTTAATATCTGCTTCAATCGTTGGAAACTTTTCTCACACTCTTCAGTCCACTGAAACTTTTTCTCCTTCTCTTGCAAGGAAGTGATAGGGTGAGCTATCTTTGATAACCCTGCAATAAACCTTCTGTAATATCCCACTAGACCTATAAAGGATCTAACTTCCACCACATTTCTTGGTGCTGACCATTCTCTGATGGCCTCAACCTTCTCAAGATCCACAACGATCCCTTCTTCTGAAATAATGTGCCCCAAGTAATGGATCTGCCTTTGATAAAATGAGCATTTTCTCAACTTGGCATACAGCTGGTGTTCTCTCAACACTTGCAGCACCATCCTCAAGTGTTGTTCATGCTCTTCCTCTAACTTGGAATACGCCAAAATGTCATCCAGGAAGACTATGACAAACTTGTCTAGATAGTCCCTGAATACACCATTCATCAAGCACATAAAAACAACAGGTGTGTTCGACAGCCCAAACGGTACCACTGTGAACTCGTAATGACCATACCTTGTTCTAAAGGCAGTCTTTCTAATGTCTTCATCCTTTATTCTTACTTGGTGATATCCCAATCTGAGATCTATCTTCGAAAAGATCTTTGCATCCTTTAACTGATCGAAAAGATCGTCAATCTTCGACAGAGGATACTTGTTCTTGACAGTTACTTTGTTCAACTGTCTGAAATCAATGCACACCCTCAACGTCCCATCCTTCTTCTTCACAAACAGGATTGGGGCACCCCAAGGTGACACGCTTGGGCAAATGTACCCCTTCTTTAGAAGCTCTTCAAGCTGCAATTGCAACTCTTTCAACTATGGCGTACTCATTCTATAAGGATCTTTCGACACTGGAGCTTCTCCAGGCATCAAATTTATAGAGAAATCGATATATCTCTTCAAAGGTAGTTTGAGTACCTCCTGAAATACGTCTTCAAAATCTATTAATACAGCATGGTCTCCAATACTTGACACCTTATCCTTAGGCGTTTCCCCCACATGGGATGCAAATAATTGGCAGCCTTTTCTATATCACTTCTTCAATTGTATTGTTGAGATTTCTCTAACAGTAACAACTCTAGGAATTCCTTGGATTGTTTTCCGATTCCCCTCCTCATCCAGGCATGTAAATTCCTTGTTACAATAGTCCAGGAGGGCATGATGCTGGTTCAACCAGTCCATCCCAATTAAATAGTCATAAGAGCCTAAAGGAATAATATTCAATTCGACCTTCGTGCTCAATCCTTTCATGTCCACAGAACATGACTTAACCAATTCAGTGACTTTCCTCTTGGTTCCTGTAGCCAACTACACTAACCAAGACTTTACATGTTTACTTCTTGATAAATGCAACCTTTCCACCACTCTAGGGTCTATATAACTATGGCTATCCCCTAAATCAATTAAAATAATAAATGGTTGGTTGTTAATCATACCTTCCACTTCAATCATGTGCGACTGAAATTCAGCTTGCTTGTTGTCCAGGGCTGCATAGATCCTTGGCATTCTACTACCCATGTCCTCCACTGTTTTGGCTTGTTGAAAATTATGGACAACTCTTGTTTTTCCATTTTTATGGGGACAATATTTGTACTTGTGGTTCTCTTTACAACCCTAACACTGAATGGGCGTCTGTCTCAGCCTTTGTTCTCCCACTTCAGCCATTCTTGGCTCTCTAAACAATGGATGTCCTTGAGGACTATTTCTGAAAAAGGGAGGTTTGTTTCCCTTATGCCTCTGTTCTTTCTTAAACTTATTTCGGTCAACCCAAGCCTTCCGAAAGGTAGGCTTTTCTCCTTGCTGTTCATATAATCATTTCGCTCTTCTTATTGTTTCTTCCATAGTCTTAGGATCATCATACTAAATCTTGTCACTAATGGGAGGTGGCAGTCCACTCAGATACCTCTGAATCTTAACAGCCTCATCTTTGATGAATGGAACATACTTCAGTAATTCCAAAAACCTTTGTTCGTATTCATCAATGGTCACGTTGCCCATCTTGAGTTCGAAGAACTCCTTCATATTTCTGTCATAGTATCTTTTAGTCAGGAATTTCCTCTCGAAATACCTCTTGAATTCCTTCCATGTGATATCTTTCTCTCTAACGTGTTGCACCTGCACAAGTTGATCCCACCACATGGATGCTTTTCCTTTTAGTTGATACATCGCAATTCTTCCTTTTGCATGAGAGGATTAATTCTACAGTTGGAAATATTTCCTCATGCCAAGCAACCATGTTTCGGCATCTTCCTCCTTCTTATGTTCTCCATCAAACGTAGGAGGCTTAATCTTGTTCATCTCCCTTTTCAATTCATCCACTCCAGATCTTCGATGTTTTCTGGTAGGGGATGGGCTTGAACTCTACTGGAATGCTTTGGGGAGTGACGACGATGTCTGTTGACACTCCTTGATCTTCTTTTCCTCTCAGGGGTCCTGCGACTCTCTGTCTTGCTTGAGTCACTCTCCTTTTCCAATTTCTTTTCTATTATTTCCAGACTCTTCAACATCCTTAAGTTTAATTGACCCTGCCTATCCCTGACTCTCATGAGCTTTCGGCTATCATCTCGGTGAGCCTGGGCATCTTTCTGCAATCTTTCATTGATTTTCATCATATGTCCTTCCTTATCCAATTCTCCTCCGTGCCCGTTGGAGTTCGATCCTTCGACTCCCAAGTTGACATCCCTTCCTTCTCTTTCGTTCTTTGAATTGGAGGCAATCAACACCTCTTCCATTTCTCTACACTCCATGGAAATTCTAATCGGTTCTGGCACTCGTCAAACTTCTGCAATCACAATGTGTAGACAACCAAAAATTTTCAGGCCATCTCTTCTTAACAAATTCCACACATTCAAAACCAATCCGAATAAGAAAATGTTTTGATTTCACGAATTTTTTGAGCTCTGCTCGGCTCTATTATTTTTGGGTGATAGCCCCCATTTTCATAGTCCCCAACCCATGCGTCCACGGGTCGTGATCAAACGCTAAACTGTTAAGTGCTACAAAGCTCTCCAAACGAAACTTCGGGTTTCAGGATTTGGGGTTTCGGGATTTTGGGGCTTCGGGGTTTCGGGTTTTGGGGTTTTGGTTCTGGAGGTTCTCACACTCGCTTCCCTCTCCAACTTTTGACTTCCAAAAATTTGATTTCCTTACCCTCCGGGCCCACAACGCAGTTGTCGCCCACCAAGGTAGTGACACATGGTTTCCTTAAGAAGGTCCACCTTACTCCCAGTGATGTCAAGGGGCCCCACTACTTTTACTTTTCGTTTCGGAGTTTCGGGGATCAGGAGTTCGTGCATCTACACATCTCAAACTTTTGTTTGCCAAAATTCTGAAATTTATGGTCTATTCATCTACTTGATCCAACGGTCAAGTTCCTCTCCTACGATCTATGGTGTAGATCGTTTGGGATTTTAGGGTTTTGGGTTTTTGGTAACCGGGATTTCATGATGCAGCGACTCCAAATCTCTTTTCGCTTCAATCCCCGAATTCCGATATGGAGATTCATGTATGAGATCAACGACTATGAGCCTCCCCTGATCTGACGACTCACGAGATTTCGGAACTACTTCCTGGAAGTGCTCTACCGTCCGATTCTACCCTTGTTAATCCCTTTTGCGATTCGAGACTTGAAGTGACCAAGAATTTGGCCTACGCTCCAAGTTCACGATCCCTGAATTCACGAAATGATCCAACGGTCCTGATGAATTCGAGATTTCACGTATCGCGATTTCCACACTCCTATGCAACTCCAAAAGTTTTTACACCTTGTGTACGTTCTCCAGATCTGACGGTTGTGAGGGTTCTCCTTTCCTTCTGAACAGATCCTATGGCTCCAACACTTCTGGTGTGAAGTTGTCTCTCTCCCTGTGGCCATATACCACACCGGCTGCAGTTTTATAATACAACTACACCTCCTGAGCTTTGTAACATGGTCAAGTAGTCCATTGACACTCAGAAACATTCTAAGGTCTGAAATTAGTCCTCCAGACACAAATTCTTCTCAAAACCTCGGTCCAAAGACCACTTATTCGGCCCATCCAGGCTCAGCGTTGAAACTAGGCTTTGATACCAAATTGTAACTCTTCCCCAGCCATCAACCCCACTAGCCGAGCAAACGCTACTGTGCAGAACAACATCATTCTCATACTTAATTAATAACATGCATTTAAATCAAATTAAACACAATTAACTCAGAGTAAGCACAAGATTACTGCTAACATAAATAATCCCTAGCATTAACAATAATTCATATGCACAACAGAATACATGATACATATAAGCATCACAGGCATGCAAAACATAATATTAAGCATAAGCTGATACTTATCTTTGAAACCGTGGTAATTCCACCAGCTACATGCAGGCCTTCCACGAACCTCCCAGCCTTAGACCACGCTGCTCATCACTCTCAGCAGTAGGTCACCCCTAAGCTAGGAATAAGCTCCACCCAAGGCAAGGAATCCTAGTCTAGGCTGAGGTTACAGGGAAAATTGCACAGAATAACCAGAAGGATTCTTCATATGATGCCTTCTTACACCCACTACTAACAGACTCTCACTACCCACATGCCTGTTATGCCCTGAAGTATACACCTTCACAAGCACAGTCCATCGGTGCTTCACCTCCCTCTCTAGGCCTTAGCAATAGGTCAGATCAGGAATTCTCAGAGCTATGAAGCTAGTGCTGGACTCTCTCTGGGAGAATACCACTTCCCAGTAGACTCTCTCACCTGGAGACATATTCTCATAGGCCTTACAACCTGCCTCTTCAACCATGGGCCTGAAAACCCACTTCTTCAACTAGTTTCAGCCCAATTTCCGCAAGGTGAGGATAACAACAACACCAACTGGTCAATTCCACTCAGGAAAAACAAAAGGTAGCAACCCAAAGACAGTTCAGGTACAGACTCAACTCTGCAAGGGAGAATAGGCTAGGCTCACAATGTACATAGGTTACATGGCTCAATCCATGGGTTTGTCACTGGTTTCAGGGTGCATGACAAGGAATTAATGCAAAGGTCGAACACAGACTCAAACGGTTCAGACGACTGATACCTCGGCTTCTCAGGAAAACATTACTGTTTTCTGGTTTCCAAGTTGCGTGAGGGTATGCAGAGGTCGAATACAGGGGCCACGAGATTCATGGTTCATACAATCAATGATCAAATGGAGGAGGAACCCCCAACATGACTCACTTCTCTAGTTTTAACTGCATGCGCTTGGGTCAACACATGTCACCCATGATGTTGCATGCACTCCATCAGCATGCGTTCCTCCCAGGAACTTAGGACAAAACAAATATTTCACATGGATTTTGGAATAATATTTAAATATTATTCACAAGGACTTAAGCCCCTAGGCTCAACACTTAGCCTCTCTTTCCCACCTTCCAGCCCCCAATCCCTTACCCATTCTGTGGAAGCTTATTCCCCCATCACTCATTCATTGTGGTCGGTCTGCACGCAGTGGTGTTTATATTTGTTTATTAATATTTTGTATGATTACATATACAAAAGCGCTCACGGCCTTAACACTTAGGCTCTCCAGCCTAATAACACATAAGCCCACCAGCTTATTTAAACTTGGCTCACGAGCCTATAAAACATAATTACAATTCATAATGCAAGCTTTACATTTCATAGACATGATTTACAACAGGGCTCGGCCTTGGGGACATTACATAGTCGACGGAGTTGGGTTGGCTCATCTCCCAATTCTGGTTCTCTTGATGGCAGGGGTGCAATGAATAATGCGCGACTTGACTGAAGGGCCTGTTGCACCCCTCAGAGTTTGACTTCAATTCTATCATATATTTCTCCCTGCTTGGCTTCTTGTTTTTCTTTTATTTCCAGCGAAGCATGGTACAAATCTGCTATGATGAAGTGAAAATCATCAGGAGTGAGTGTAGTCTGCATCTTGGTTACGGTGGCTCTTGATTTCTTCTGGGAAGAAGGTTTCGGGGAATAAACCTTCCTCTTTTTCAAGGGATCAACCTCATCTCTAGGCGGTGTTACTTCACCAGGACATTCCTTAGCCAGATGTTCCGGTCTTCTACAACTGTAACAAAGGGTTAATCCTCGTTTTATTTTAAATGATCCCCAACCTTTCATGTATTGCGCACTAGGATCACAGTAGCTAACCTGTAATAAATTATTTCTAGGATCCTGCATCCATTTGTTAGTCCAAACATTCTCTCTATGCATAGGCATAACATATTTTTCACTTTTCTTATTAGATCTACTTATATCAAATTTTCTTTCATCTAGTTGTGCCCTACTTTTCAAGCTAGGAATTTTTTTATCAAACATACTTAGATCCATACTTTTGAAACAAAAATTTCCACTTATCTTACTTCAGTAGAGAACAAAGCTTTCAGATCTAAAACATTTCTCTATTATTACCTTTATCAGAGCATAGAGCTTGCATATCTTACCTCTTTTCTTCATATCTGACCCTTCTTCTTAGTACAGAGCTTTCACAGATCAAGTATAATGTTGCACACTAAGGCAACAAACTAGATCTTCGCACAAAGCTTTTTCTTTCTCAGTTCCCAGCAATCACAATTTTAGGTCGGATCTTTGCACAAAGCTTCTTCTTCCTTAGCTCCCGACAATCACAGTTTCAAGTCGGATATTTGCACAAAGATTATTCTTCTTCAGTTCCCATCAATCACAGTTTCAGGTCCTGACAATAGAACCATTTGTTGGTACAGGGGCAGACTCGGGGTTCAATGCTACAACAGTGCACCAAAAAAACCTTAACTACCTACCCTTTCGACAACACCTGCGAATCAGATGAAGTCTCACCCGAGGTAGAGGCATGGATGGTTGCAGAACTCATATGTTTGCAACCTTATCTGGGACACAGATCTGTGATTCTAACACTTAACAGAGCACTTAGCACCGGCAGTTCATCAGTATTCAACTAGTATCTACTCCATAGATAAAACCCTAATCACAAAGCATCGTAATATTCCACTAGATTTGGCATCTAATAACACTTAGCATAAAGGAACATATCAGATCTAGCAGATCAAGCTCTAAGCATTTTCATATAAGTTAGATCTAGCATTCAACCACATTAATAAGCACAAAGCAACGCCAGATCTATCTAAAAATCATCTATATCAAAGCACTAAGAAAATCACATATAATACATCAATCCATAGCACAAAGCAGAGCAACACAACATATACATGGTTCACCCCCACCCTGGGGCTACATCCACCAACTCTTCTCTTCTTTATTATCTTTGGTCAAGCTTCTTACAGGCACATAGCATCAAAATCCTACTCCGTAGAAGATAGGAGATATGCGTGCACTCTGCCAAATCTTCCTTCTTCGAGCTAGGGTACAGCACCAAGCCTTCTTACAATTACTTGCACTTAGCTCTTCAAGTCTCACACAATATGCACAAATAAAGTACTTAGCACTTAGCACACTTACAATCCTTCAATCACATAGATCGATCACTACTCCTAGATCACCTAGCTTCTATATATATATATATATTACAAAAGTGAGCCTAAGCATGGGTAAACCCATGGGCCGACATGCCCATACCCATTACATAGTCCCAAAACCCAAAAATACCTAAAAGGGGGCCGAGATCCCGCGATCTCAGCTTCATCTTCGAAAGCCTATCGAAGTCCCAAAAATAGGTCAATCATGACCAAGTATCCTCAAAACTTGGTCAAGGGCCAACACCCTTCCCAAACCTTAGAGAGCACTCTAGGAAGAATAAAGTTATTGAACCACTTAAAACTAGTATGTTAATTAGAAAACGTTTATGTATGTCAATTAAAAGTAATTTTGCTTATAATAATAATAACAGTCTAATTTTAAGGTCACGGCCAAGCCAGACACCAAATTGGTGTATGAGACCCCCTTGTTTGTGGGACAAGGGACCCCCTCTGTACAACAATTTGACTGCTAAAGTATACAAAAGTGTACATACCCTACCCCCTCTGAATTTGAACCTGTAACCTCTAAAAATAAAACACATGTTCTTAACTATATTGCAGGATAGATGTTATTAACTATTAATAAATGTGATGGTCGGTAAACTTTAATGTTTAAAATAAATAAAAGCACTCACCAACTTAGTATCCATGAAATTCACAATGTTTTTAATGAATAATATCTTTGTGTTGTGTGAGGTTAGAGAGAGATTTTATATTAATTTTGTTCCATTGTGCTCAATAATACGATTTATTGTGTACCTCTTTAGTGCCAATTCAACATATTTTAAATTTGTATTTGTTTTTATGTTTTTTTAAACTCTTATTTATTTATTTTTATGTTTGTTTAAGTATTTGGTTATATGTAGTATGTAAAATAAGGGGTTGTTGTTTTATAAGGTGTTAATATTATATTTTTGGATAAATTAATAATTATATTAACATGGAATTAAATTTTTAACAAGGGATATGTCACTCTGATTTAGTTTTAGTTAGCTTGAATTTAAAAAGACATCATAATTAGGGTAACACAAGTAATGGGATAAAAACCATATACTTCTATCTGTAAGTGAGGTTAACACTAGATTGAGGGAGGATGTTATTAGCTTTGTTTATGAACTCACACTCTAAAGCTAACTTACAAATTATACAAATGAAATAGAGACGCAAAAGACGTATTATGCACATGCACACACACATAATACCCTATAAGAATAAGAAGTCCCCCTCAAAAAAATTGAATATATATATATATATATATAT
>ML783403.1:463236-475994 GCA_009831015.1 Picea engelmannii | reverse complement strand
AGAGAGAGAGAGAGAGAGAGAGAGAGAACTCAAATTCAACTATTTGGAGGGAGACTTATCATTTTTATCGGGGTAGCAACCTTTCGAGCGGATTAAACAAATTTTTGAGGCACATTTCTTTAATTCTTCAATCTTATGGAGCAAATTATGCATTTTAGACTGTTGTTGCATAAGAATAAATTACACAGTGAGGGTTATCATATGTTGAAATAAGAATTCTCTATGTTTTTGAGGGGGGTATAAATAGGATAAAAGAGGGGCTCTAATAGCTCATATTGTATTAAAAAATGACACTTTATTGAGTTGGTTTCACATAGTATTTGACAACACTAAGTATGCACCATCCGTGGAACTTATATATTTGAAAGCTAGGTTGGAAACCAATTTCAAGAAAATCCCAATAAGTGCTTGACAAAAATAAGCAATGATGGTAACATTTACACATTTGCATTAGAATATGCCTCACATAGGAGAAACAAATGATGATAAGGACATGGCAAGGAAATTGTGTTATGTGTTGCTCGTGAACGTGAAGAGAAACTATTAAGATTGACAAACATGATATTGGAATGAGGATATATACAATGTGGATAAGTCAAAGTTAGAAAAATGTTCACCAAAGTATTATGTTGAGTTTTAATGACATCAAAATTAATTGGAGAATGATAGGTGATTTGTCAATAAATGTTGTGGAATCTACCTCATGAAAATGTCTAATTCCCAAGGTTGAAGAATTGGACCTATATCGGATGAAGTGTAGCGAAAAGGATTTCTACATAATTGAGACTAATGAAGGAAGGAATTGATGGATCTCTTAATGCCAATGTCAAACTTTCCAACAAAGTTTCAATGGATGATAGTCTCATCAATTATAATACTATCTATTAGAGATTATGTTTTTAAATTAGGATCTCATATTCATAAATAAATCCACACATAAAAAATAAAAATAAACTTCAATTAATGCAAGAATAGAAGAAAGAGATCTCTTGTCTAGGGTTTACCTTATGGGAGTCTACTCGTGATATTTTGGCAATATTAACTATCCTCGCCACATTTATTGGTTTTCTAATTGGTGAAAACGTTTGACCTCACAACATTTATGGTTGTGACCTAGACAACAAACCCTAGATTGACCATCATAAGGCAAGTGGGAGCCATAGATGATTTTAGGGGCTAAATTTCGCAAATGGGCTAATTTTCCATGGTTTTTCCCCAAAAAAGATTCACCAAATTCTATTTTTGCTAAAAATGATTCACCCAAATTCTATAGAAAAAAATATTTTACCTTAAAAATCGCCAAAATTTTATAGAAGCTATATAAAATTCTTAGAAATTTAAATATTTTTACAAAACTATCGCCAAACATTTTACATTTTGCATATTAAGGATTAGTAATATTAGCCCAGGTTTCTACATTTTAATATAAATTTCCATCCTTAAAATCATCCATGGTGGGAGCCAAATGAATTCCCTATTTCCTAATATTGCTTTGAAAGGAATTTGTATCAAAGTGCATAAAAATAACAACGATGGTGATGCTAAAGTTTCCTCACAAGTTTGTCGTTGAGGTTTTTCACAATGTACTGAAATTATTTCTAATGAAATTTCCATTGAAATTCCTATTAATCAATATGTTTGTTTTTTATGATGGGTTAGGGTGTCATAACCTATTAGGATACTTTGTAGGTAGATTCCCCTCATACTTTATTATTACAAATTGGGTTAAATATGCTTGGGATCGTTATGTATGTCAAGAAATAAACTTCCACACTAAACCTAGTAGAAGAGAAGAAGACAAATTTAAGTAAGAAAGTAAATGACAAAGCAATCACATAGTACATAGAAAATTTACCCTGTAAATCCAGATGGGAAAACCAACATTCTTTGAGAATATTACTTTTTTTTTATCTTATTAATTCAAAATAAAAGGTTACATGCCTAACCTTGGTCTACACCTAAAACACAATCGACATCATACCCTATTTCTTTACACAAGAAGAACCTTGTAGCCAATTTGTCTTACATCTACATGACCAACAACCTCTAATATATTGATCTAAAGATTAGTTTTTATAGTATTACAACACACATTATTTATAGGCTTTATAGTAGGAAAAACCTTAAAGAAAGGCGGTCAAAAACGATTATAGATCCACGCATATCATTGGCTACAAATCTCATGAATCTCGAGTTTCAGTTACAATCAACTACCACTTGGATTACTGGTCGAACTCCATTTTCTCTTCAGTCGATTGTCACATGACCTCCCAGTGACCTCTTGTTGGTTGACCTCTTGACCTTTTTTCAATCGCTTTGACTTCAACTTCCCTGGTTAATCACTTTGATCTTTGACTTTCACCACAAATATTATAAAAACCCAACAATTTCCCACTTGTTGTCGTCTTTGTTGAGATAGGAGAACCTACATTTTTATTCACAGACCCATGGTAGTAATTCCAATTGCCTCTTTGCACCAAGAGAACTTCACAACACTCACAGACTTGGTCAAAGAGTGTGTTATGTTTTGCAACGTGTCTACTTTCTCGAGTAGCACCTTGTTTCTTTCCACCACGTCTCTCATGAAATGGTATTGTACATCAATATGCTTCGTCTTGGAATGATAAGTTGGTTTATTTGCTAGGAATATTTCACTTTGACTGTCACAATTTATCTTCATAAAGATTTTCTCAAACCCAATCCTTGAACATATTCATTGCAACTATACTGCTTCTTTGCTTCCGTGAGTGGTTGCCATGTATTTATATTTTGTTGTTGACAAGGCTACGACCACCTGACACTTACTCATTTAGTTGATTTCTCCACCGAACATCTTGAACATATATTCAGTAGTTGACCTTTGTCAATCCAAATATGCAATCAAGTTAGCATAGACAAAGCCATGTACATCTACTTCATTGTCAACTCCATGTTTCCCTTGGTATCATATAACATAATATTTTGTGCCACATAAATACCTAAATACTCTCTTGGCAGTTTTCCAATGCTCTTTTCCAGGTGTCGACATGTATCTACTCAACACTCCCATTGCATGGGAAATGTTTGGTCAAGTATATACCATCACATACATCAGACTATCGATAACACTTGCATAGGGAACATGTGCCATGTCCTATATTTATTCATGTGTCTTCGAAAACTATTCAACAATTAGCCTTGCTCCCACAGGAATTGGCATCTTTACAGGTTTGTAATCCTCCATTTTGAAACGATTTAAGATTGTTTCAATACACTTCCTTTGCTTCAACCAAATCTTTCTAATTTCTCGATCTCTTTTGATCTCCATTCCTAGAATGAGTTCGTTGCACCAAGATCCTTCATGTCAAACTTGGAGGATAGTTGTTTCTTCACCTCCTTTATTGTGTCCCTGTTGTTTCCAATTAACAACACGCCATCAATCTACAATGCTACATATATGAAATTCCCACCTTCATCTTTGTAATATACACAATGATCAGCTTTGCTTCTTGCAAATACCAAACTAAGGATGTACATGTCAAACTTTTGGTACCCCATCCTTGGCGATTTCTTTAGACCATAAAGGGATCTTTTCAATTTGCACGTTATCTCTTCATTTCCCTTTGCTGCAAATCCTTTAGGTTGTTTCATGTAGATTTATTCTTCTAGGTCCCCATGTAGGAACATTGTCTTCACATCCATTTTCACTATTTCAAGATCAGATGTTGCAGCCAGAGACAATAGTACTCTAACAAAATTTAATTTTTCAACAGGGGAAAAAATATCACCAAAGTAAACTCCTTCGACTTGGGCATATCCCTTCGCTACTAATCAGGCTTTGAATTTCTCGAATTGACTAGTTGCATTCATATTTTTCTTGAATACCCATTTGCTGCCAACAAGATTTCTTCCACTAGGTAATTCAACCAAATCCCAAATCTCATTCGTGTGCAAGGATTCCATTTCTTCGATCATGGCATCCTTCCATAGTCTACCCTCTTTCGATTCAACTTCCTCCATGAATGATTTGGGCTCCTCGTCAATGGAAGTTAACAGAAATGCAGAACAAAAATCAGTAGGAATATATTTTTTGACTGGTTTTCTTACTTGTTCATACCTTCTTACAACCAAGGTCGGTTGTTCCACCTCTTCATCTGATTCAGTCAACTCATATGAATCATTTTATGTGTTCCTCAGTTCAAACCTCACCTTCTCTGGATTTTTCTCTATTTGAACCACTTCATACTCAAGTCTCGGACTTGCCTCTAACTTCTCTGAAGACCACATCTCGACTATACAATGTTCTCCTTGATGTAGGATCCAAAAGCTAATCCTTTCATTCCTTCTTTGTACCTGATAAAAATACAATTGAATTCCTTCTTGTCCAACTTACTCCTCTTTTTCTCGGGAACATGCACAAATGCATCACAGTCAAATACTTTGAGACGTGAAAGTGAAGGATTATTACCAAACCATACCTCATGTGGATTTGTGTCAAACTAATTTAGACGAAGGAGACATATTCACCATATATTTTGCAGTGTTAACTACTTTTACCCATAATTATTTTGCAAGCCTAGCACCATTGAGCATCATCCTTGCCTTTTCCATCAATGTTTTGTTCATTCTTTCATCAACTCCATTTTTTTTGTGGAGAATGTGGCATGGTATTTTGGAGTCCTATGCCACACTTCTTGCAGAACTGCTCAAAATCCTTTCCACAAAATTCACCATCATTGTTAGTTCTCAACACCTTGATCTTCTTATCTATCTAGTTTTCCACAAGATATTTAAACTCTTTGAATTTCTCGAAAACCTTTGATTTCTTCCTTAGGAAATATATCCACATCTTTCTAGAAAAATCATCTACGAAGGAGACATAATACAGGTATCCACCAAGTGAAGGGATTGTTACACCCAAACAAATCACTATGAACCAATTCTAGAATCCCCTTTGTCCTTGTTGTTGTAAATGGGAACCTATCCCGAATTTGTTTTCCATATATGCAATGTTCACAAAATTTGACTTCTAAATTACATTTAGGAAGACCTTCGACCATACCTTTGTTATGCATAGCCTGAAATACTTTTTCTCCAATGTGTCCCATCCTTTCATTCCATAACATCGTCGATTCGACTTGATGAAAGCTTGTAGAGTCGGTTTGAATTGACTCGACAAGAGATGAGTCGAGTCGACTTTGAGAACAACAATGTTGTTGCATCCAATCAAGTCAACATTCTCTAACAGCTTGTATATGGTTCCAATTTGAACTATTTTCATTAAGTCCATTGCACCCCTGACCATTTTGCATGTATCCTTTTGAAATAGAGTGTGCACTCCTACATCACTCATCTTGCTAAAATATATCAGGCTTCATGCCAAACCTGGGATATGTAGCACACCAGGAAGAGTTCTACTCCTCTCATCTTGTAGTATCAATTAGATTCTTCCTTGTCCAATAATTTTGGTTGTCGAATCGTCCCCTAAGAACATATATCCTCCTTCATATATCTCATGTTCGTAGAACCATTCTCTATGAGGTGTCATATGATAGGATGCTCCTAAGATGATCAACCAAGCATCTTGATCTGACTGTGTATTGGTCGATACCAAATACACATCACCTCCTTTATCTTGAGTAGTCTTTCTCTCAGTCAACTGCTTCTCATAAGATCATGTACTGACTTCCATTACCTTCAACTTGTAGTCCCTTTTATATTGCTCAACTTTATCACATTTTCAACATCTTCTCGTCAATTGAACCAGGGATTTAGATCTACCCTTCAACTTATATTTTCTACTAGAGAATTTTTCTTTATTTCTATCAATCGATTGACCTCTCACCATTAAATCATCTTTGATCGATCCTTTCATGTTCTTCATTCTCATTTATTTTTACGGTAGATATGCAACCACTTATTCTAGTGCTAATGTGGTTGAATTACTCCTTATAACCACGACTAAGTTATCCCAAAAGTATAGAAAATAACATAATAGGATAATGTGGTTGTAACTTACAGTTTATGGTCGGCTCTTAGATTTAGTAGTGTAGAGTCAATTCCTAGTGATCCTAACTCTTTATAATGATTGTTGGTGTGTACTCGATGTTATCTTATAGTCGACTCTACTCATCCTCAAATATTTTTACCATAGCGATTGTTGGTTTCTTACATTGCTTGATTACAATGTTACTTCTTCCATTGCGTTCCCTATGGATTTTTGTTATCAATTCAAAATATTTTACCAAATCTTTTTACCATAGCGACTGTTGGTTTCTTACATTGCTTGATTACAGTTTTGCTTCTTCCATTGCGTTCCCTATGGATTTTTGTTATCAATTCAAAATTTTTTTGTACTCCTATTTATATATTTCACACTCCTTTTATCTATGGATTAAATCACTCCGCGCATGGAACTATTCCTCGGATTGCCACATAATCTGTAATGATAGGAAGATCTGATTTTTCTCCTTGGATATTATTATCATACACTTCCTCGAGAGCTTGTAGCGATAGGTGGAAGTAACGCCTAACATTACAAGTATGAACTCCTCTCTTACACTATCGTAGCTTATACATAAGAAGACGTGGCAAGATAATTCATAGGTATAAAGGAATTAAATTAAAGTATATATATAATAACAAAAGGGTGGCAAAGATAATTCATAGTAATAATGTGCATTATTATTAAGGTACATAAAAAGAAGTGGCAGAGTTAAGCCATAGTAATTATGGATACCCTTAATTAGTATGGATATTTACTTAAAATATGTGGTAATTTGATGTAGGAAATCAAGGATAATTGACATTGTAAATTATTAAATAACTAAGGGATGTACTATTAAGTAATATTGTGGGTATAATATTATAAATTTTAGAGAATTCTTGATTAGATATTTGACTCTCGATTGGCGAATAATTTAATAGACTTAATGTGATTCTATTCTGGATTAACAATGTGGCACTATATGCATTGAAAATATTTACCCAAGAAAAGGAATTTTAGTATGGATAATAAAATCTTATGCCTAATACTTTATTACCTTCTAGGAAAAGTCCTTATATTTTAGTAAGAATATTTTAAATTAATTCTTGATGATTTGAATATGTAATTACTAAGGTATAATGTATAAAGTTAATCTTGATATTATATGAGTAATTTTATTGGTATAAAAGAAGAATTTATACTATTACTCGCAATTGCTTATTTCATTGTTTACAATTATCTTGGGTGGGACGCTATCTCAACGTATTATGGTAATAGTGATGATTTGTGATGCAAATGAAACTAGACATTGTGTATCTTCTTATGGTGATATAACAGTATTGACCCATACAGGGTAAAAACCTCTTCTTCGTTATATGATAAGTATTATTTACATTCTTTACATTATCATACATATGAGCACCAACTCATTGTGAGGCTACAACCTCTGTTTTTGCAAGYTGCAACTTGCTGAGAGCACCAACTCTCTATTTTCTCTAGCACCCACTAGAAGGAAGTACCAACTCCCTAGTTTCTCTAGCACCAACTCCCCGGTTTCTCTAGCACCAACTAGAACGAAGCTACAACTGCCTGTGTTCAAGCACCCACTTGAACCTGTGAGGACACCAGTCCTCCCTAGCACCTCCCTACCACCATGGATCATCAATATGTGTTACTGAAACTTATTACAGTGATATAATGTTTAACAACAGCTTACCAGTCTCATCACTATTCTGCAAGATATTCGCTGCTTTGTCTGCCTCATAGTCTTCCTGCACGCATCCCTTGCACTTTTTGTTCTTCTATCTTTTGTACTCTATGTACCATTCCTCTTCAATTCACCATTTGTCTTCTATGCCTCCCACTTGCTGCACTCCAACTTCTTCTTTGCACATGCATCACACCCAATAGAAACAACTCAATCTCTTGTTTGTTCCATATTCTTATACTCACTATGCATCTTGTACATGCTCTGTGTCTCATGGTTCTGCATCCTCTGCATGTCGAGTGCTCTGCCTGTTCATCATGGAAACTCTTAAGCTTCTCTGGTGGTTTTCCCACGCGTTCAACATCACTGGATGTCATGCTGAGATTCCTTAGCCTCTCTGGCAGTCGAGACTCTTCGTCTTCTCTGGCATAGTCGAGCTTATACTTTATGCTTCAGTTACAGACTTCAACGCTCATCCACTTGTCAGTCCCTCTATGAATCATCTTCATTCACTGGAAGAAGCTTGGAGACCCTTCAACTCCTCTGGCGATCACACAGAGGTTTCTTCGAATCCTCTGGCAGAGACCATCAATGGTTTCTAGCAGTTAGACTGCAAGGAGAAACATTAGCCCTCCAATCGTGCCCAAAATCACCTACACCATGGATTGACTTCATGTGATCTTGTGTTTATTGTGCCAATTTGCATTTCGATATTTCAGGATCCCTGGGGTAAAGATTTGTTACACTCCATGTCCTGATCCCTGAAACTCCGGTAAAAAGGAGCTTGTTATACTAGCTCCTTCCCCCATGGGACCACAGGCGGTGACCACCGGCTAGTTCGAAACTGTATATCGCAATTTTGCATTTCGAGATTTCGACATTTCTGTGGTGAAGTGTTCTTGACACCTTCAAGTTTCGGTATATGAAACTCCGAAATGGAGTCAAATCAATGGTTCATACTCCTGAGTTTCTCTTTTCAGTGAATCAGCATGTTGCGACTTCGGGTTTTGTGATTTCAGGATTTTTCCCTTTCGAGTCATCATGACTCTAGCATTATCAAATTCATGATCACAAAATCTCCGAAGTGATTGGACGGTTCACATAACCCACTGAGATGGACGGTTGACGGGATTTCGGCATTTTTCCCTTCGAGTTTTTCGAGACACACAATGGTCCCTTTCGACATTTTGGAGTTCGAGACATCGTGATGGTGGAGTTTTTTCTTACTGTGTAAAACTCCGAAATAGAAAGTTTCAATGTGAGGTAAACCTATTGACGTCACATGTGGATTGACACGTGTCGAATAGCTGCCACGTGTCATTCTGATTCATGACTTACATGTGCCCAAATTGTTGAATCAGCTTGACACTTGTCATTACCTGATTGTGCCACGTGTCCTTAGCTGACGTGGTTTGCTGATGTGGTTTGTTGATGTGCCCGTTTCTGGGATTTCATATTTCGGCACTTCGAGACTCCTGATGTTGAGAGTCTCTGACTTCTCCATCTCCTGGTATCCGAAATCCCGGTATGATGTGCCTGCTTCTGGAATTTCAACGTTTCTCTTTTCGACACTTTAGGACTCCTGATGACGAAGGATCCTTGTCGCTCCATCTCCCGGTAACCGAAATCCTGATATTCAACATTCTGAGTGATGTGCATTTTCTGGTTTTCGCATTTCGGCATTTCGGGACTCCTGATGTCAAAGGGTCCTTGTCGCTCCATCTCCCGGTAACCGAAATCACGGTAGTCGAAAAACTCTGAAATGAAGTTTGACCAAAACTTTGATCTTGCTATTCGATCATCGTTGCGTTGCTGGTCTTCCTTGCCTGCTTTTTTTCCATCAAATGAACAAGCATACCTTCGCATACTCTCATCTTGTCAAGACAGTTCTGCATCGTCTTGCCAAAAGACTTATGGTGCCTACTTGGCACATCCTTCCTATACCCAAGTCATTATTGTTGTTGTACTTGCCATCAATGACAAGCATACACTGCCTGTAAAACATGCCAACAATCTCCCCCTTTGGCATTGATGGCAACAAAGGCACCCCTGTCATTTTCTCCCCCTTTGACATCAATGTCAAAGAAAACATGCTCCCCCTGAGATGTTGCATTAATTTTAGGAGGTATCAGATATGCAACCAATACGGGACTCCCCCTAACAAGATGGACTCTCTTAGATGTGAGATGGGATGACACCCAACTTCTGTCTGAGATATTCAAATGGTGTCTTGGCTAGGGGTTTAGTAAAGATGTCTGCAATTTGTTCTGTAGTGGGAATGTAATGGACCTGAACAATCTGATTGGTGACCTACTCTCTCAGAAAATGATATTTTATGGGAATATGCTTGGTCTTGGAGTGGAATACGGGTTTTTTAGACACACTGATAGCACTAGTGTTATCACAATGAATTGGGATCGGTGCAGTGTATTTTACCTCCAAGTCTGCAAGTGTCTGAATCATCCATAATACCTAAGTGCAACAGGTAGCAGCAACAATGTACTCTACCTCTGTGGTTGATAAAGAAATGGAACCTTGCTTTTTACTAAGCCATGCTACTAAAGAGTCACCCAGGAAGAATGCTCCTCCACTGGTGCTTTTTCTCTCATCAACACAATTTTCCCAATCTGCATCTGAATAAGCAGTTAACTGAAAATTCTGATTTCTGGGACACCACAAACCATAAGTCATTGTTTCTTTCAAATACCTGAATATTCTTTTGACAGCTTGCAAATGACTCTGTTTAGGTGCAGACTGAAATCTTCCTACCATTCCTATAGCATGCATTATGTCTGGGCGAGATGTTGTGATGTACAACAGGATGTCTATCATTGATCTATATGAACTTTAATCAACATCATGTGAGTCATCATCCTTGCTTAATTTTCATCCAATAACCATAGGTGTACCCACAGGTTTGGAGTCTTCCATTTGAAATATTTTCAGCATTTCTCTTAGATATTTTTCTTGAGAAATGAACATCCCTTCAGACCTTTGAGTAAATTGTAGGCCAAGAAAAAATGACAGTTCTCCTATCATGGACATTTCAAACTCAGATTCCATGGCAGAAGCAAACCATTGTACCAATGGATCCTTATTACATCCAAAGATGATGTCATCTACATAGACCAATACAATGAGAAAATTATTATACTCTGTTTTAATATACAGATTGTTGTCAATTGTTCCTCTCTTGAACCCTTTATCTTTGAGATACATATCCAGCCTATGATACAAGCTCGAGGGGCTTGTTTTAACCCATATAAATCTTTCTTCAGCTTGCATACTAAGTCAGGGTTATCAGACAGTTTGAAACCCTCTGGTTGTTCCATATAGACTTCTTCACTTAAATCTCCATTTAGAAAAGCTGACTTGACATCCAATTGATAGACTTTAAACCTTTTGTGACAAGCATAGGCAAGAAACATTCTAATAGCTTCTAATCTTGCTACGGGCACAAATGTTTCATCATAATCCATTCCTTCTATCTGAGCATATCCTTTACAAACTAACCTTGTTTTGTTCCTGACAACTTGTCCTTGCTCATTCAACTTATTCTTAAAGATCCATCTGGAGCCAATGACATTTTTACCTTCAGGTCTATGAACCATCTCCCACATATTTTTTTTCTCAATCTGATCAAGTTCATCATTCTTTGCTTTAACCCAGTGATCATCTTTGCTAGCTTCATTGAAATTATTGGGTTCCAGCATGGATATGAAAGCTATATGAGATTGTTCGGTGGTTTTGATTAGTTTTCTCCTGGTTTGTACACCTTTGTCTTTTTCTCCAATTATCTGACTTGCAGGATGATTCTTTTGAATGATTCTAGAGGAGGAATTTGAAGTTGACTATTGATTTGAGTCTGTCTGAGTGTCAGAGTATTCATCTGATTCAGAGTCTTCATTTTCTGATTCTTGGACATGTTCATCTTCAGCTTTAGCTATGTCTTCTGTAGAAGACTCATTCCTGTACATCTCTCTTGCTGGGATTCCTTCATCAACTTTTACATCAATACAGTCAACCATTTTATGTAGCCTCTTATTATAGCATCTGTATCATTTACTATTTGTAGCATACCCCAAGAAGATACCTTCATCGGCCCTGTCATCATATTTTCCAAGGTTCTCATCATTATTCTTTATGTAGCATTTACTCCCAAAGACTTTGAAGTGTTTAATTGAGGTAGGTCTCTCAAACCATAGTTCATAAGGTGTCTTGTCACTTTGTGGTCTGAGGTGGGTTTTGTTAAGAACATGGACTACTATGTGTATTGCTTCTACCCAGTAGGTTTGACCAATGTTCTTCTCATTCATCATTGACCTGGCCATTTCCTGCACTGTTCTGTTTTTCCTTTCAACTACTCCATTTTGTTGTGGAGTTCTTGGGATTGTGTATTCTCTCTTGATCCCATGTTTGTCATAGAATTCTTTGAAGTCACTTGACATAAACTCTCCTCCTTGATCTAATCTTACTGCCTTTAACCTCTTTCCTATTTGATTCTCAGTTAAAGCCTTAAATATTTTAAACTTCTCAAATGCTTTAGCTTTTTATTTGAGAAAGGCAACCCAAGTAAGTCTGGAGTAATCATCAATAATCAAAATGAAGTAGTTTTCTTTCCCTATGCCTTCCTATCTTGATGGCCCACATAAATCCATATGAACTGGTTGGAGTGGTTTCTCTGTTGAAGTAAAACTCTTAGACTTAAACTGTGTCCTCTTTAGCTTCCCTACTTGGCAGGTTTTACACATTGAATCTTGGGGCTTTGATATTCTTGGAAGATCTTTTACTGCCTCGAGATTTCTGAGTTTGATTAAGTGGTCAAAGATTAGATGTCCAAGTCTCCTATGCCATAACCAGCTTTCATCATGTTTTCTTAGATGACATTCTTCTCTATTTTCTTTCAGCACATATACATTATTTTTTGTCCTTGTGCCTTTGGCCACCACTTGTCCTGAGTTTACAGACTTTATCTTGCAGTCCTTGGACGTGAACAACACTTCACATCCTCTGTCACACATTTGACTTACACTGAGCAGATTATGTTTCATCCCATCCACAAGTAGAACATCTTGGGCTTTTCCT
>ML783403.1:450326-462952 GCA_009831015.1 Picea engelmannii | reverse complement strand
TGAAGGTTTGTTACTTGGCTGCATCATTCTTTGTTGTGGCAAGTATTTATTCCTTTGAAATCTTAATTGCTCATGTCTAAGTCTTAAGGAACAATTTACAGCTTTGTGACCAATGTTAGAGCAGTAGAAACAATAGCCATAGAAAAATTATTTGTACCTGGAAAATGGTTGTCTTCTTTGAGAAAATCGATTTCTTCCTTGCTGATGATGTCTTTCAGTAGAGAGTGCATTGTTTCTTCGTTCTACAGATTCAGTCCTGGCACCTTTTTCTTTACTCGTCCTAGGCGGCTGATTGTCTTCCTTTGTTTCTACAGGTTTGTTGTTTTCATTGGTTGTCCTTTTGACAAACTTGATGGGTTCTTCATTTCCTGGCTTACCATTGCTTGATCCCTCTTCATAACCCAAACCAGTTTTCAGCTTTGGATTCCTTTGTTGATTCAGAATGGTGGCTAATCCTTCTGAGGCTTTGATACTTGACAGATTTTGATTGTACAAGGTTTGAAATTTCTCCATCTCTTTCCTAGTTTTCACTAGTTCTTGTTCTAATGCTTCACATCTTGCCTTCTTTTCTGATAACTGTTGTTTCAAAATGTCTTCAATTTTCTTTGCCTCTTCCAATTCTACTTTTAGTAGGACAAGGTCTTTATTAGGTTCTTTACCATTTTTCTCGAACTGTATCAGCAATTGTCTTTGCTTTCTGTTCTTGATTCTTAGTCTGTCAATCTCTTCCAGTGCACTGATCAGTTCTCCTTCCATGTCAACCACAACTTCTTCTTCATTAACATCACTCCCTGTGTTGTTATTATCATAGTCCTCTTTGGCCATAAGTATGAAGTCATTTATTTTATCTTCAATAGATGAATCATTGTCTTCATCATCTGAAGGATCATCACCATTGTTTACGTAAAGAATTTTCTTCTTAAAGTTATTCTCTTTAAAGAAATTTCGGTGTTTGCACTTCTCCTCATCATCACAAGTCTGATCCTTTCCTTTGTGGGGACATTTGTTTGCAAAATGACCTATCCTACCATAGTTGAAGCATTTTAAAGGCAATTTACCTTTTTATTTGCCTGATCCCTTCTTCAGTCTCTTCACAAATTTTGCTTCGATTTCATCGGGCTCAGAATCCTCATTCTTGTCTACCTTAAATGATGCTTCTCTAGAGGTGGGTCTATCTTTAACTATTCTCATTTCATATGCAGTCAATGTTCCTAGAATTTGATCAAACTCCAAGGTTTTTATATCATCAAGCTCTTCTATAGAAGAGACCTTCAGATTGAACCTATCTGGGAGAGATCTCAAGATTTTCTGAACTAAAGAAGGTTCCTCAATTGTTTCACCAAGTGCTTTCATTGCATTTACCATTTCTTCTACTCTCAGAATGTATTTTCCAATAGTTTCATCTTCCTTCATCTTCAACTGTTCAAACTGCATTCTGTAGGTTTGAAGCTTGGCATCCTTCACCTTCTCATTACCCTCATAACTGTTAATGAGTTTGTCCCACATTTCTTTCGCGGTTCTTAGATGCATAACTTTTACAAATTCTTCTTCTGCAAGCCCACTCAAGATAGCATTCATAGACTTAGCATTGAAGCTAAATTCTAGTTTGTCATCCTTATTAGCTAGTACAATTGGCTTTACATAACTAATATCTACCACATCCCAAACATCTGCACCTAAAGCCATTATGTAGGTTCTCATTCTAACTTTCCAGAAGGCAAATTTTGTTCCATTGAACAGGGGGGCCTTGTTGGTTGAATTTCCTTCATGGCTTGACATGTTTAAGCTCTAGGATCTACCTTTAGATAAAAGGGGCCAGCTCTAATACCAATTGTTTAACAACTAAGAGGGGGGGTGAATGAATTGTTCCCGTGCTTAAACAATTATGCTTCTTTTAAAATCTTTACAAGGCACTCAATGATGATCACAATAATGCAGGGAAATAAACAATGGCACATTTAGCATCAGTGACATATATGAGAAATACAGAGACAGATATTTCCCGAGGAAACCCATACAGGGTAAAAACCTCTTCTTCATTATATGATAAGTATTATTTACATTATTTACATTATCATACATATGATCACCAACTCATTGTGAGGCTACAACCTCTGTTTTTGCAAGTTGCAACTTGCTGAGAGCACCAACTCTTTGTTTTCTCTAGCACCCACTAGAAGGAAGCACCAACTCCCTAGTTTCTCTAGCACCAACTCCCTGGTTTCTCTAGCACCAACTAGAACGAAGCTACAACTCCCTGTGTTCAAGAACCCACTTGAACCTTTGAGGACACCAGTCCTCCCTAGCACCTCCCTACCACCCTGGATCATCAATATGTGTTACTGAAACTTATTACAGTGATATAATGTTTAACAACAGCTTACCAGTCTCATCATCATTCTGCAATATTTTCGCTACTCTGTCTCCCACACAGTCTTCCTGCACGCATCCCTTGCACTTTCTGTTCTTCTATCTTTTGTACTCTACCATTTCTCTTCAATGCACCATTTGTCTTCTATGCCTCCCAGTTGTTGCACTCCACCTTCTTCTTTGCACATGCATCACACCCAACAACAACAACTCAATCTCTTGTTTGTTCCATATTCTTATACTCACTATGCATCTTGTGCATGCTCTGTGTCTCATGGTTCTGCATCCTCTGCATGTCGAGTGCTCTGCCTGTTCATCATGGAAACTCTTCAGCTTTTCTGGCTGTTTTCCCACGCATTCATCATCACTGGATGTCATGCTAAGCTTCCTTAGCCTCTCTGGTAGTCGAGACTCTTCGTCTTCTCTAGAATGGTCGAGCTTACACTTTCTGCTTCAGTTACAGACTTCAATGCTCATCCACTTGTCAGTCCCTCTAAGAATCGTCTTCATTCACTGGAAGAAGCTTGGAGACCCTTAAGCTCCTCTGGCGATCACACAGAGGTTTCTTCAAATCCTCTGGCACAGACCATCAATGGTTTCTAGCAGTTAGACTACAAGGAGAAACATTAGCCCTCTGATCATGCCTAAAATCACCTACACCATGGATTGACTTCATGTGATATTGTGTTTATTTTTCCAATTCGCATTTCGATATTTAGAGATCCCCGGGGTAAAGATTTGTTACACTCCATGTCCTGATCCTAGAAACTCCAAAAAAAAGGAGCTTTTCTATACTATCTCCTTCCCCCACGGGACCATAGGCGGTGACCACCAACTAGTTTGAAACTGTATATCGCAATTTCGCATTTCGGGATTTTGGCATTTCTGTGGTGAAGTTTTCTTGACACCTCCAAGTTCCGGTATCCGAAACTCCGAAATGGAGTTGGATCAATGGTTCATACTCCTGAGTTTCTCTTTTCGACGAATCGACATTTCGCGACTTTAGGTTTCACGATTTCAGGATTTTTCCCTTTCGAGTCATCGTGACTCCAGCATTATCAAATTCATGATCACAAAATCTCTGAAGTGATCAGATGGTTCACATAACCCATTGAGATGGACAGTTGACGAGATTTCAACATTTTTCCCTTCGAGTTTTTCGAGACACACAGTGGTCCCTTTCGGCATTTCAGAGTTCGGGACATTGTGATGGTGGAGTTTTTGCTTGCTATGTAAAACTCCGAAATAGAAGGTTTCAATGTGAGGTAAACCTGTTGACGTCACACATGGATTGACACATGTCGAATAGCTGCCACGTGTCATTCTGATTCGTGACTTACATGTGCTTGAAATGTTGAATTAGCTTGACACTTGTCATTGCCTGATTGTGCCATGTGTCCTTAGCTGACGTGGTTTGTTGATGTGTCTGTTTCCGGTATTTCGTATTTCGGCACTTCGGGACTCCTTATGTTGAGAGTCTCTGACTTCTCCATCTCCTAGTATCCAAAATCCTAGTATGATGTGCCTGCTTCTGGAATTTCAGTGTTTCGCTTTTCGGCACTTCGGGACTCCTGATGACGAAGGATCCTTGTTGCTCCATCTCCCAGTAACCGAAATCCCAATATTCAACATTCCGAGTGATGTGCCTTTTCGGGTTTTCTCATTTCGGGACTCCTGATGTCGAAGGGTCCTTGTCGCTCCATCTCTCGATAACCAAAATCCCGGTAGTCGAAAAAATCTGAAATGAAGTTTGACCAAAAATTTGATCTTGCTATTCGATCATTGTTGCGATGCTGGTCTTCCTTGCCTGCTTGTTTGCCATCAAATGAACAAGAATACCTTTGCATACTCTCATCTTGTCAAGCCAGTTCTACATCGTCTTGCCAAAAGACTTCTGGTGCCCGCCTGGCACATCCTTCCTGTACCCAAGTTATTATTGTTGTTGTACTTGCCATCAATGACAAGCATACACTACCTGTAAAACATGCCAACAAAATGAAACTAGACATTGTGTAGCTTCTTATGGTGAGATAATAGTTTTGATGAATTGTCAAATTTTTGTGCTAGTATAATGAAGTTCTTGAATGAAATATGATGAATTTATTTGATTGTGCATCTTATTGTTAATTTTAAGTCCTAACTCAGGTTAGAAGGGGGATATGGGAATAGATACCTCCATGTTCCTCAGAACAGTCGCCAGTCCTGAGACGTTTAATGGTCAAAATCAATCGGATGAATCCTAGAATTGAGTGTTGATTATGTGTCTTGGAAGTCCTAACCTTGGAGGTAGGTTCGGCAGGTAGACATATTTGTTATCTTTATGCAATGAAATTAATCTATTAATTATAGTGATGACGACTTTGATTGTTGTTGTGTTGTGATGTAGATGAGAATATAATGTGTATTTTGAAGTATGTTAGTGTAGTGTAACATTGTTCTAAGGATGTTTAAAAAAAAAAATATCACCACTTTTGTACTCACTTACATTGATGTCGTAACGGAGGGGACGTTACATATGGTATCAGAGCGGGTTTAACCGTGCGACATTTGGACCATTATGCCTTCTATTGTGTTCACTAAATGATTAAGGATGTATCACTAATTAATTTTGAAATTGTCCATGAAGGTAATCATGGTTAGAGGATGCAGGGGAAGTAGATGATGTGGTGTTGAAGGAACAGGTGTGACACATCTGATAGTATCCATGCTAGAGGGGTCTAACCCCCAGGGAGATGAATAGACTATTGAGCAAGAGAAAGTTGCTACAAGATATGTGGTAGGTATGATGAGATCCTTCGAGATGATGTCAAAGGTGTTGATCAACCGTCTAGATCGAGACGAGGGTAGAGTTTTTGTGTCCAATGAGGGTTCACAGGCACTCCAACTGGTAGTAGTATTATACATAGAGAACTCGAGAAGGTGAAGTTTCTCAATTTCTTGGGTGCCACAGATGGCTTATCCACTGAGGCATGGTTGGAGAACATGGTGATGTGCTTCACACTTCATGATTACACCTCCAACATGAAGGTTTGCATGGAATTCTTCCAACTGAAAGGGAGTGCTCTACTTTCGTGGAACATGCTACTACCTCAACTAAACATGGTCATCGAAGATGTGTCATGGGAGTTGTTTGACGAACGGTTCCGGGAGATGTATTTTCTGAGGAATTCATTGAGCACCAACTTAATGAGTTCAACGCCTTACGACAAGGTGGTATTATGGTGTTGAAGTATGAGACCAGGTTCATGGAGCTACTTAGATATGCTCCACATCTGAACACACAGAAGTTAAAGGTCAAGAAGTTTGTGTTCGGCCTTAACTTTAACATTCGTGCAAAGGTGAGGATCCTAATGCCTCAGACATTGCACGATGCAGTGCATAAGGACCTTATTGCATAGGAACAATTGAATAGTGGGGGTCAGGGAAGGACTCCTTCTAGACCGACTGGACAGACGACATCAGGAGCGCAAAAGCATCAAAAACCAGCCAGACAGACTCCTCAGCATCGAGATATGCCTAGAGGACCTATGTTCTCGACATCACAATGATAGACTCCTTAACAGAGGACTCCTTATAGAGGATGAAAACAGCATCAGTAGCTTCATCCATAGTAGCAGTATCATTTTAGGCTCGTTAAGCAGAATAGACCAGGATCACAGATTGCTAAGCCAACAACTTCTACTTTGAGGACCAGGAGCACTAGACCGAAGACTGGATGTTGGACATGTGGAGAGCCATATTACCAGTGATATTGTCCAATTGAGAAGGCTAAGGCGGCCAGATCATCAAGACCCACTACTGTTGGAGATCTGGGCAAGGCCCACAGGATACATGCAGTGGTGAACAATCGCTAGGCCGAGCACTAGTTCACTATGCTCAAGATGACATGTACGATTGTTGATCAAAATTATAGTATCTTGATAGATCTAGGAGATACAAAGATAATTATTTCTAGTGTGGTGCTAAAGAGAATTAAGGTAAAGGCAGTCGAGCAGGACGAATTTAGATATGTAGAAATGGCATCGAGTGCCAAACAGAACATTGGAGGAAAGGCTACGGACTATAGCATTAACTTGGGATATTTTTTAATGAAGGTTGATTTGTATGTCATGATCTTAGGATCTTATTACATAGTAATTGGTATGGACTGGCTAGAATCGCATGATGCCATCCTTAATTGTAAGACGAAATAGTTAAGTTTGACAAATGATTTGGGGAAGAATAGAGTAATTGTAGGAAGAAACCAGGGAGTGTCCTTGAGGTTTATTTCTTCCCTACAACTACAAAAGAGTATGTGCAAGGGATGCAATCTATATGCAATCTTAGCGCTAAAATAAAAGGGCAAGGTGAAATGATTAGAAAACCTTCTTGTAGTGCAAGAGTTTGTAGACGTATTTCCAAAAGAGTTGTTAGGTTTATCACCTGAAAGAGAGTTGGAGTTTAAAATCAAATTGAAACCTTGAACTGAACTGATAGCAAGAACGCCTTATCGGATGTCAATGCCTGAATTGAAGGAGTTGAAAATGAAATTGAAGGAGTTGTTGGAGTTGGGACTTATACGTCCAAACGTATCATTGTGGGTTGCACCAGTTATTTTCGTGAGAAACAAGGATGGCTTGTGGAGAATTTGTATTGATTATCGTCAATGGAACAGAGAAACAATTAAGAACCAATATATGTTGCCAAGAATAGATGATTTGTTTGACCAGATGAAGGGAGAAATGGTGTTTTCGAAGATTGAATTGAGATTGGGATATCATCAATTACTGATTAAGGAGGAATATATCCCTAAGACCGCATTTAAGAAGATATTTAGACATTATGAGTTTACAATTTTACCATTTGGTTTGACAAACACCACGGGGGTATTCATGAGTTTGATGAATGGGGTGTTCCGTGAATACTTGGGCAAGTTCATTCAGGTATTTATTGATGACATACAAATTTATTCTCAGATGAAATAAGAGCATGACAAACACTTGAGATTGGTTCTACAATTTATAAGAGAAAATAAATTCTATGGGAAGCTATGTAAATGTTTGTTTTACCAATCATAGATTCATTACTTGGGACATATCATATATGGTGAAGGTATTGTTGTGGATCCATCAAAAGTAGAGGCCATTATGGAATGTCCAACACTAACAAACATACAATAAGTACATATCTTTAAGGGTTTAGAAGGATATTACCGATGGTTCGTCGGAGGTTTTTCAAAGATAGCAAATATGATCATGGAATTGCAAAAGAAAAACAAGAAGTTCGTTTGGATAGAGAAATGCGTGGAAGAATTTTGAAAGCTCAAGGAGTTGTTGACAAAAACGTCGTTACTAAAAGTCCCCGACATCGACAAGGAATTATTGGTATGCACGAACGCATCCAAGGAAGGATTAGGCGGAGTTTTGATGCAAGACGGTCAAGTCATCACTTACATTTCAAGGAAATTGAGAAAGCATGAGGAACACTATGCAATGCATGACTTGGAGTTATTATCAATTGTATATACCTTGAGAGTATGGAGACATTATCTGATTGGAAAAAAATTCGAATTAAATATAGATCACTATGGATTGCAGCATATTTTTACACAAAGTGACTTAAACGCAAGATAAAGGCGTTGGTCTGAATTACTTAGCGAATACAAATTTTAGATTACTTACATTAAAGGAACGATGAATACAATAGCAGATGCATTGAGTCAGAGACCACACATATTATCGGTAATACCTATTAAGAAAAATCTTCAAGAAAAGATTCTAACTTTACAGATAGATGGTGATTGGTATAAACAAGTTAAGGATAATATTGTACAGAATACCATGATGGTACCAAAGTTTGAAGGTTACTCTTTGGACAATGATGGATTGTTGAGATATAACGACAGAATCTTTGTACCACCTAATGACGAATTAAGAAGTTTGATTCTAAGCGGCATTGATCGAGCAATTTATATGGCTCATCTAAGAGTCGTGAAGATGAAGGCAGACCTTAATCCTTTACTCTTCTGAAAAGGAATGAAAGCGGACATAGTTAGTTACGTCGCGAGATGTCTAGAATGTCAGTAAGTGAAGGATGAACATAGCCATCCAATAAGATTATCACAGCCACACGTTATTCCTGAATCGAAATGGGAGGTCATTTCGATGGATTTTATCATTGGATTTCCACTAATAGTAAGGAGACATGATTCAATTTGTGTGGTAGTTGAAAATATGATGAAGAGTGCACACTTTATTCCAGTGCATATGATGTATCAGGCACTGGATATGGCCAGATTTGTTTTTAGCGATATTATGAGGTTACATGGAGTACCAAGAAGAATCATATCTAATCAAGGATCAATGTTTACAGGATGGTTTTGGACCAATTTCTAATAGGTTTGGGAATGTAACTGAATTTTAGTACTACATATCACCCTGATACAGACGAAAAAATAGAGAGAATGAACCAGATTTTGGAGGATATGTTGGGTATGTATGTAATGGACCAACAGAAATGTTGGGAAGACTTCTTTCCATGGCAAAGTTTGCATAAAACAACAAATACCATAGTATGATTAAGATGGCACCGTTTGAATGTCTTTATGGGTGACCATGTTTGACGTCGTTGAGTTGGGATAGACTTGAGGATAGGGTCCTGGTGGGACCCATTAAGATGGCACCGTTTGAATTTCTTTACGAGTGATCATGTCTGAAGTCATTGAGTTGGGATAGACTTGAGGATAGGGTCCTTGTGGGACCAAAAGTGATTCAAGAAATGGAAGAGTAGATGCAATCAATAAGACATAGGATTAAAGAAGCACATGATCGACATAAGAGTTATGATGATGCGCATCGTGTTGATCGTAGCTACAAAGTTGGTGATAGGGTTTTCTTGTAGGTAAAACCACACAAGAGTTCGATCAAGTTTGGAAAGGGTGCTAAACTATCTCCTAGGTTTATGGGACCTTTCGAGGTTTTGGAAAATAAAGGACCCATGGCTTATCAACTAGCCTTGTTTGATTTTTTCAGGCGTATGCACGATCTATTACATGTATTTATTTTACGACATTATATTAGTGATCTGTCACATGTTATTGACATGAGTTATTTGTAGGTGTCAAATGAGGGTGCTCTCATGGCAGAGCCAATCTGCATTATGGATCATCACATTCGACAACTATGGCATCGAATAGTCAATCATATCAAGGTCAAGTGGGACAGCTATAGTCAACACTTGGCTACCTGGGAGGATGCATATGAGATGTGTCAACAATTTACTTACTTGTTTGATAGATTAGACATTTAGATATATGTCATATACATTTAGTTACACGCATTTATATACTGTACAAACTTCGGGACAAAGTTTAAAGTAAGAGGGGGTGTATGTAACATCCCACTCCACTAAGCACACTTTTACTGGCATATTCTTTGAGAACACTTGTGTGCAAGTGATCTGGTTATGGTATATTATGATTTTGTTTCGATTATGGGTTCTATATATGATGATGATGATGTGTTGTGAATTATTGTTATTTTGATGTATATGTATTGGCAGATGTTATTGATGAGTTTCTTGAGTGTGTAGGACACACGACAAGCTATGGATGTTGATGGCATTAATGGACTTCTTTGGACTCTGGATTGAGTGAGGGAGTGGATTGTATTTGTTTGAGTATTTCATTTTACGCACATGTGAATTATGATTGATTACAATATGATTTATGTATATTGATTATTGACACTTTTTTTGTCAGTGGATGCAGGGTTGACGATGCTTGCTAATCTGACTCACATAAAAAGTAAAGGGTCTATGCACAGAAACTAGACATTGAGGGAGAGGTGTTGCAACATCCCTCTCACAACCTACTAGCACTCGCATCGTGGCCTCAACAGTAGGTTCATGATTACCTAGTTTGATAGGCCCACGATGTCGTGAGGGTGGACTAAGACAGTCGCTCATGAATATTTATGTTATCGCTCTGTAAATTCCTAGAGGTTGTCGGGAGGCAAAATAAATTTATCGAAACTAATTTTATCCAACCACTTTGAAACTGGGATCTACCCCAGCCAGTTTCAGAGAGGGATCTCTCTATAAGATTTAACTATGTTTCAGGTTTTAGATATTAGGCTAGTTAAATAAATAAGACTGTGTTGTTTGTTTATAAGAATGGTTGAAAATTGTTCACGCATCCATTGGGCTATGGGGTCTGTTTTATAAAGTTTGAGATCAAAGAACATGTTTTAAAAGGTATTTTCATAGGGAAGGATAATGCTACTGCTAGATTCTTTAGAAGTAGAATAATGGACAGCAGAAAAGATGAGATAATCAATTAAAATAAAGAAGCAATTAACAATTTCTTTATCATAACATCAGAAGACAAACATTAAGATCTTTTAAAAGTTAGAAACAAAGTATACAAAGATAAATTCTACAACTTTAACTCCTTTTAAATGATAATATATAGAAAACATAGATGATTACGAAGACAGAAAAAAACATTTAACGAAGAGGAGTAAACATCACCAACGGTTGACTAGCAGGAATCCTGTGAAATGTCCTTTTTATTACTGGTGTTAGGACCATACAATGTACCCTTTTTGCCCATACTTTTTTCCATTATTATGCCCTTGATCACCTGTATTTAGACTTATATTATCACTCCATCTGATCATTCCAAGGTATACAACGTCCTTTCTCATTACTATACGTTTAATTTGTTTTGCATGATATTTTACATCACCCTCATACTTAACTATTGATTAGAAGTGCATAAGTGTCCATAACTGCAGATTAGCACTTGAGGCCGGTGCTGAAATACAGAACTGTCCAAAGTCGTTGTTGCTGAACTGATGCTGAAACACGGAGCTGCTACACAGTCTGAGGTCGCATATGCCGAAACACGGAGCTGCTACACAGTCCGAGATTGCATATGCCGAAACATGGAACTGCTATACAGTTCGAGGACGCAGATATTGAAACACGGAGCTGCTACACAGTTCGAGGATGCAGATGTTGAAACACAGAGCTGTCACACAGTTCAAAATTGCAAATGCTGAAACACAGAAGGAGACCACCAGAACCAACGATGCTGAAACACAAATCGTTACAGTTAGCGGTCAAGGCTGACATAGTCAAGAGCACAATTCACGTGGCTGAAACAGCCCGTGAATTGTGATACTGAAACAGCATCAGCAGCGATGAGAAGGAGCTGTTACACCAGCCATAATAGCAATACCTCGTTCAGCTCTTGTATTAGCATTCAGTTGCATGAGAATAGGACATCCTATGATGATTTAGAAAGAAGATCCGATTTAGGATAGGATTCAGATATGCTTTGTAATGATTGTATCGAAGGGATTTCCTCTTTAAATTGAGGGGAAATCACCATTCGAGGAATCCAAGTTTTGATACATTGAAGTAACTCCAGAGAACAGGACATATTTTATTCCTTCAATTTGTAATGTGATATTTCGACAGATGAATATAAAACTTTTTTGAGTATCCTTCTCTAGCTTTTCGTTCAGGGGAATCTTGTGAGAAGGGAGGGCCCACCTTCATCACAAGATTCACCCATTAGATAGAAGTGTGTTAGTATAATTTCTGTTTACGTTTTGTTTAACTGTCGTTTGCTGAAACAYTGTTTTAATGAATTCCGCTTTGCTGAAACACTACTGACTCTATCTTAGTTATTGAATGAAATTTATAATTCTTTTTATCAATCTTGTGTGATGATTTTGTGAGTCTAGCAGAGAATTGGTTAAAGGTCCTTGCTCAGATAGAAAGGGATCGAAACATCATACCCTCTGTAGAATTCATTTACTGTTGCATGTGTGCTAGCCAGAGAATTGGTTAAAGTGTTCCTGCTCAGACAAAAAGGGACTACAACACCTTGTCCTCTGTAGATTTCCTTTGCCTTTGCAAGTGTACTAGCCAGAGATTTGGTTAAAGTGTTCCTACTCAGACAGAAAGGGACTACAACACCTTGTCTTCTGTAGATTTCCTTTGCCTTTGTAAGTGTGCTAGCCAGAGATTTGGTTAAGGGTTCCTGCTCAGACAGAAAGGGACTACGACACCTTGTCTTCTGTAGGTTTCATTTACCTCTGCAAGTGTGTTAGCCAGGGATTGGAGTAAGGGTTCCTACTCAGAAAGGAAAGAACCAAAACATCCTGTTCTCTGTAGACTTTCCTTGGTGTTAGCCAGAAACCGGGTTAGAGATCCCTGCTCAGAAAGAAAGGAATCAGACTGCCCTGTTCTCTGTAGACCTCAACCTC
>ML783403.1:392945-436228 GCA_009831015.1 Picea engelmannii | reverse complement strand
CAAAAGTCCTAGACATCCAAAAACCTAACCCTAGGAGATGAAGCGCCAAAAGTCATGTGGGCCCCGTTTGGGTAAGTTGGTGCATCAACTTCCCGGGGTCGTAACTTTTGCATACGATCTCCGTTTTAGGTGTGTGATATCTCTTTGGAAAGGTATTGTCGAGGAGATTCATTTTGGGGGCTCAATCATGCCTTCAGCTATCATTGAGAACTTCAATCTCGAAAAAACTTCATTTAGGCCCTCAAAATGGCCCCAGAAGTGAAAACCTGCTAAAAATAGTAAATTGCCAAAATGGCCAGAAAACTGTTTTGAGCCATTTGGAAAAGGTGGGTGGCCCCCGATATCCACCTGGATCACTGCAATAGGGAGGTTACTTTCCTGTGATTTAATTCAGAGGTTCAGTTCATTCAAGCAAGTATAATTAGTATAGATTTCTTTACTACAACACTAAGTTGCTTTTGGAATTGAGCATATACTGTGCGTGGCTATCTTTGAAACAAAAGACTTCCCTGGGTTGATAATTTATGTTTCACTTGGTTGTTTAAAATTAATTAAACAATTATAGTGAACAACAACTGGTAGATCTTTGAGAAAAATTACAGTGCTTACAACTTGCTTGGGTGTAAAAATCAACCCTCAGTACTTCGAAGTTTGAAGTATATATAATAAAAATTACAAACGACCCTGTCATTAATGATCAGAATGTGGTGGAATCTAAATCTAACTAACTAGATAACAAGATACAAAAATAAAGGAACTGTTGATGATCTGTCGGATTTTCTATGTTTATTTTGGGGAAAGTTGTTGGTGAGTCATCAACTTGACTTTGAATGTTATGCATGCTGACTTGTACTTCCACCTCATCTTTTACTCAATCAATTCACACAACTCTCCCCATCTTTGTTGAATAGGAATGGTGACCTTTAGTATCTTTTGGTAGATTTCATCCATTTCTGTATATTTGGCAAAAGTCGGCTTGCTGATGAAAATATACTTGATTTCATGTTGGATACTGAGGTCTAGCTGCAGAGTCTCTAGAAATGCCTTGCCTATTATGATAGATTGTATTCCTAAAAAATTGGAATTGTCCTTGGCCACCATGGCAATCTTCTTCTTATACTTCAGTGACTGAAGGCGAGGCATCCTTTCTAGGTCTTTTCTCCTTAGGTATCTATGGTGTAGTGGTTTGTGAAATCACAACTGGAGGACATTATTGTTCAGTGTCTTCTAGAGTGTTCACTGCCCACTCTGTTTGGTTCATAAATTTCTCAATCTCTGGTTTGGGTGCATGAGCATATGGGGAACTTTTATTCCTTAATCTCATTTCTGCAATAATCCCACACGGATCATAGTGCCAAAGGAAACTGATGCCAAACTTCATTTCCTTTAGTAGCTTGTTTGCCTCTTCCCCAATAGCTCGACTATTACAAATAAAGGATCCTATGTTTCCTTTAATTATCAACTGTTGTTTCTTATTCAAAGCTACAAAATGTATGTCGTCGGAGTTGATCATTTGCCTGATGTATTCCAAGAAGAATATTCTAACAGGTACATATCTGGGAAGTTTATAAGGAGACAACTCACATCCATAAATTCTAATTTTCATGTGATTCTGGTACAGATACCAATCTCTAGTCTTGGTGAGGTTCGAGAGGTGTAAAATTATTTGTATCTCCTCATTTATCCTCGGTTCATGTCTACCACTGAGCATGCTTACCACTGGGTGGTAAAACTACTCAATGAATTGCTTGAAATTAAACTCTATGGAGTTTTTTCTTAGTAATGAAGTCCAAGAGGTGACAGGTCATGGTTTGTCCTCCTGGTCTAGTTTCTGCATCGAAAATAAGAACTTATCTGCTTGAAAGAACATGAACATGTAAGCCAGTATTGAAGAGTATCGGAACATGGCCTCTGTGGGAAATCTGAAAAGTGTTTCAAGCATGTTCTTGTCTAGAAAACTGTTGTAGTAGTACTGGGTGGTCGCTTTTTCTTCGGTGAAGAAAATGGACAAGAAACTCAAGATGGGATCATCCACCCATTCCTCTGAAAAATAACCGAGCAGACAACATAACAACGAAATGACTTGGTTATCTTTTTCTGAAAACATGGAGGAATGTTAAGGGGGATTTTTCTTGGGGAATTGGGCATCCTGTGGGAGGAAAAACTCAAAAATCTGCGCTCTCTGGGGAAAAGACAAACTCTGGTACATTTCAATTAGAACTTCAATGGTGAAAGGAGAGGGGGATTCAGCTCTGGGTATTTGCATCATCTGTTCAATGGCCTTGGGTGTGATAGTGAAAAGGGTCTCTCCAGACGATGAAATAATGGATCTCTGATCGAGGAGATAATGCACCTGGCACTTGAGGGGGAACTCGAGAAAATGGTGAATTTGGGGAAAAAGATACATGGGGAGATTGGACTCCCAGATTCCAATCTCGTCACTTTGATCCAGAAAGGTGTCCCTGAACCATGAATGTAATTTGGAAAAATAGAATTTGCATCTGGTCTCTAAGATCAGGTAATCTTTGTCAGCTAGCGAGATTCGGTCGAGATCGACAGGAGGCGGGAGGAGTGGATTTTCCTTGACCTATGATCTCTTATATTTGGGCGCCATCAATTCGACTGGTACCTGCACACTGAAACAAATATGTTAGCGGGTGATTAGCTTTATCTCAGTTATTGGCTGAAAATGGTGGGGGGAATGAGCTTCTAGTATGTGGAAAATGTAAACAGGGCGATAATGGTGGAGATGGGATTAAATTTGGGTGAACGGGTATCCATTGGACGTGGGGATAGGTCAACAAGCTAACAGATGTGTTAGCATGTATTTATTGGCCAACAGATAACCTGGGTATGAGGTGGACAGTAAAGGATGAATGATGAGTGTGCCAAGATGATGTGGAAGTCGGTGATTAGAGGGTAGGTGAAAAGGGACCTAATGTATGATAGGTAAGTGGGGAGAATATGCTGACGAAGTGATGAGACAAGACATATAAGAGGAGGTAGTGGAGTGTGACATCATGAGACGGCAGAGTAGTAGAGAGTGATGTCATGAGGCGACGGTGGTATAGAAAGGTAGGTATGGCGGTATGGCAGAGGGGGGGTAGGCAGTAAATGGTTTAGAGAAAGGGGGGTCTGACGTAACAGATTTGCGCCACGTTAGGATGGGGCCTGCTAGGAAAACTGCCAATATCTGACCCCCCCCCCCTTCCGTTAAACATAGAACAGTCGGGGGGGTCTGGAATCTCTTGTCAGTCGTAGATCTGAGCGATGTTTTCTTAGTCATTGATCTTGGAATAACCTTTAATCATGGAGCGCATAGCATATTACTTTGCAGAAACTTAGGATAGCGCATATTTTGTGGGTTTTGGCATTGCATCCTATCATTTTGATCACCAAGGAGGTTAGAAAACATTATTCACACATCAAAATCAAGAATCTCGACCATCATTAGGCTTGTCTTATTGAAATAAAACCAATTAACCTATGCTCTATCCTATTTATCTACCACATTTAGCCTAGATTAGACTGTTGGGCTAAGAAATTACTCTATCCTAGGGATATTTGACCAAGATTAAACTGTTTGATCAAATTTATTCACTACCTAGCCTATCTACCTGGCTAAGATTAAACAGTTTAACCAAGCCTTATTCACTAACCCTATCAACATAAATTCAAAAAGACTTAACCATGTTTAAACTATATGGATCAAGTCAAAATTATTGCATGGGGTTTTTATCCTTTTATTTTTACACCCTCTTTTATCTTTTTCTTTTCTTTTCTTTCTTTTTTCTTTATTCTTTCTTTCCTTCTATTTTCTTTTTCTTTTCTTTCTTTTCAAATCATTTGCAGAATGAAACATTATTTTCAACCCAAAACACAGTAAAGGAATGAATTTTCATTCACCAGTTGATCCTATGAATCATAGGGTTATAACAGTGGCTCCACCGGGAGATGGTTCTCTCCTTGCGAGGTGCCAAGAACCTGTTTCCTGATGTGTATAAATATTTTCTCCATTGTTTATTCTGCTATCTAGTTTGTTTTTATTTTGAGAATTTGGTAGCATTGGTCAGCGGCTTAGGGCCTTCTCTACAAGCTTCAACCATCTGATCAATATCACCCACACACAATACTAAATGTAAAAATAAATGGTATGTACAGTGGAAAAGAATTTGTGATATCTTTATTGGGATGGTAAATAATGCTTCAACATCCTGCCATTCACAGGTCCGCTGGGCATATCTGTTCCATCACTGTTCTTGAGAAAAAATGAGTTATTTCCTCTGTAAGCTTGAATGATAAAATGGCCCTTCCACAAGCTAACAAACTTTCCATGTTTACCT
This sequence comes from Picea engelmannii, assembly GCA_009831015.1. NCBI lineage: Eukaryota > Viridiplantae > Streptophyta > Pinopsida > Pinales > Pinaceae > Picea > Picea engelmannii. The sequence continues at coordinate 431,885 of ML783403.1, read as the reverse complement.
TTATCTTCATTCCTGGAGTCCCATTTCAACACCAAATCACCCAATTCAAAATTATCCTCTTTGGTTCTCTTGTCATAAATCTTTTTGATATCCTCTTGGATCACTTGGGTCATGTTGTATGCTTCTTCTCTGGATTGTTGTAAATGAATCATTTGATTTATTCTCCTTTGAATACCATTGGGCTCTGTCTGCGCTTCCTGCAATAGTTTCATAATTGGAACTCCTAGGGAAGGAGGAAAAACTTCCTTAGTACCATATACCAATTGGTATGGAGACATACCAATTGATCTTTTAGTGCTCAGTCTATCAGCCCATAGTGAAAAAACTAGTTTATTATGCCATGAATTCTTGTTTTCTTGTAATGTTTTCTTGAGAACATTCACCAAGCTTTTGTTTGAGGACTTATCTATCCCATTTCCCTAAGGGTAATAGGTTGTGGAGTTCCCCAGAATGATGTGATACTAGCTGCAAAACTCTATAATATTTTTGGATCTAAAGGCCGCTGCATTGTCAGTTATGATTTTCCTAGGACATCCAAAGCAAGACAAAATATTATTTTCCAAGAATTTAATGATGACAGAGTCAGTGGCTTGCCTGCATGGTATAGCCTCGAACCACTTCGTGAAGTAGTCTGTGGTAGTGAGGATCCATCTATGTTGACCAGAAGAAGCTGGATGAATTTTGCCAACAAAATCCAAACCCCATTGTTGGAAAGGAGTTTCGACTGATATTGGTTTTAGGGGCAGGGGAAAAAGATTCTTTTTACCTTCGAAAACTTGGCATTTGTGGCATGAAATGACCCATTGATGTACATCAGTGAACAATGTGGGCTAGTAAAACTTGGCTCTGAGAATCTTGTTTGTTGTTGTCTTCCAACTTAGATGACCACCACAATCCCCTACATGAAATTCATGCAACACCTTGTCAGATTCATCTTTCAGTAGTCAATTAAGCAAGATACCTCCAGGATCTTTCCAATAAATATTTCCCTCTAGAATTTAGTATTTCAATGCTTTTAGTTTAATAAATTTGGCTTTGGTCTTAGTCAGACTGGGAGGAGCTTGTAAATTGTGAAGGACAAAAATGAGGTCTACATACCAAGGAGAGTTCATAAACACCTCTTTAACATTTGGAGTTGCCTACTCTTCCTTCTCATCAACTACAACCAAACAATTAATGTCTAAAGCATGGAAATTGGATTTGGTTATCAGCTTGGCCAAACCCTGACCTTTGATTTGTTTAGTGGGTTTTATTTCTATATCGTATTCCAGAATAATAGCAATCCACTTTCCTCTCCTACCATCTGGATTATCCTGAGTCAGGATATCCTTCACCACATCATTAGGGACATAGGCAATTGTGTGATAATAGAGAATATAGACTCTAAAATCATTTATGGCCTTTACTAGGGAAAAATCTTGTTTCTCCATTATATTATAGTTCAGTCCAGCATCTCTCAGAGACTTGCTAAAAAAGGCTATGGGTTTCTTGTACCCTTCATTGTTTTTCTGCAATAGAATTGCTCTGATGGTATGTTTGGATGTGAAAGAGAACAAATAGAAGTCTTTGGTATAGTCTAGGCTGATCAAAATGGGTGCTTGTGTTAGAGTATGTTTTACTTGTTCAAAAGATTGTTTAGACTTGGGGTTCCATTTTATTTTGGTGTCTTTTTTCATCATGTTGGTGATATTCCTGAGGAGTTTGGCCAAGTTGGGTATAAACCTTCTCAGGAAAGTTGTTTTACCGATGAATGATTGTAGCTCTTTGATGTTCCTGGGGTGTTCCACTTTCTGGATGGCCTCTATTCTATTGGGATCTATTTTAATTATGTCTTTAGATATTATGTGTCCCAACAGCTTGCCTTCCTCTAAACTGAAAAGGGTTTTCTTGGGATTCAATGAAATCCCAAATTTTTTGCATTTCTCAAACACTCGTCTGAGATGCTGTAAATGTTCCTTATCAAATTTTGAATAGACTTTCACATCATATAAATATATGACTATAAACCTGCCAAGATCATCCACAAAGAAATGTCCATTTCTCTTTGGAAAGTGGCACCAGTGTTCATCAAACTAAAGGGCATCTTCACATACATGAAAGTTCCCCAGGGTGTAGTAAAGGTTGTTTTTTCTTGATCATTTGGATGAACAAGAACCTGGTTATAGCCTGAGAAACCGTCCAGTAATGAGATTCTTCTAGCCCCAACTACCTTTTGTAAGATGTGGTCCATTTTAGGCAAAGGGTAATTGTCTTTGAGGGAGACCTTGTTCAGGTTTTGGAAATCAATGCAGAGCCTGATTTCGCCAGTTTTCTTTCTGGTAGGAACCAGATTCGAAACCCATTTGGAAAATCTTAAGGAAACTATGATCTTGGAATCATACATATTTTTAATCTCCTTTTCTATCAGGGGTAGTAACTTGGGATTGATCCTCCTAAGTTTCTATCTTGAAGGTTTGTGTTCTTTTATTGGGATCCTATGTTGTATGATGCTTGTGTCGTAAGATTTTAAATCTTCATAACCCCAAGCGAACACATCAACATATTCCTTAAACAGTTCAATGTATTTGCATTTTTTCTCAGGGGGTAAAGATTTGTAAAGTTTTATCATCTTGGGTTTCTCTTCTATTCCTATGTTACATTCTTCGACCTCTTTACCACTGGCTTCAATTTTGGGCTTTTTCACTACGTCATTAAAATCGAACAAGTCTTCTAATGGAACTAAACCTCTAGGTAAAATGTTGTTTTTTAAATGCAAAATATCATAATCCACTTCATTTTCATTCAATTCGCTTGAATCTACTTTATTTACATTACCATTCTCAAAAACAGATTTATTTACATCATTATCATCATTCTCTAAGTCTATATTTGTACACTCGAAATCGTTCTTACGCTGTAGGAAGTATTCAATTTGATCGTCATTCCTGAACACCTGCCAGTATCTGATGTTGTCTGGGACAGACGGTTTTCACTTCACCTCTATTGTGTATTTGCGAGTGGGACGGAAAGGTATCTTGCATGTAGCTACTGACATATCCAATCCATCTGCTAGTATGTTCTGTCCCTTGGGCATTACCTGCAAATCGATCTCTGTAAAACATTGAAGGGTATCCAAAGAAACATTCATATAAGCTCTAAGTATGGGATGTTTAGCAACATACTCACCTTTAATTTGCTTAATAATCAGTTCAGAGTCACCTCTTACCATAATTTGTTTGTCACCAACCTTCTTTAGTAGTTTGAGGCCGAGCATCAAAGCTTCATACTCAGCTATGTTGTTAGTGCATTGGAAATTCAGTTTGTAAGAGTGGCTCTCTGAATACCTTGATTTGTGATTATGAAACCATACTCCAGCTCCAACTCCCTCTTTTCTCACAGCCTCGTCGAAATCCATACTCCAAAAATCTGCAGGAAGTTCCTCAGTTTCTACAGTTTCAGTACTTCTTACCTTAGTGATTTCTTTATCTCCAGTCGGATCAGATGTATCTTTCTCCAGATGAGTAATTTGTCCTTCCAAGTCACCATCATCATACAGAATGAAAGAATCTAGATCAGAGTGTGCAGAGTATAATGGGTATTTGTGTGGATTTTCTTGATTGTTGACCATGTATTTCATCAGGGTCTCTCTGTACATCCTTCTATGTTGTCCAAATATCGGGACTGTGGCATAAGACATATCCAACTGCAAGGTTCCTTTCAATTTTCCCCCGCATGATCTAGATAACAACATTCCATATTTAGGAGGGATGTCTGCAACCATGACATTCATCACCATGCTTTTTGCTAGGATTTGAACCAAGGTGATACATAAATATTTAATCAGCCCTATACATCTGACTTTGCTAGAATCAAACGAATGTAAATTTTTATAAGGTCTGGTGACCTCCACTCCCAACTTTTCCATCACATCTTTGGGCATCAAGTTGTGAGAGGCCCCTGAATTCAGCATGACATTGTGTAATATCAAATCGTGGATGTTCAGGTTGATGTAGAAAGGAGGAACCACACCGTTATCAATTTGACCATCAACCTCAGGGCCAAACAGGAGCTCAGGTTGATCATCAGCAAGATTTATTGTGTCTGAGTAATTTGATGATCCGACATTTAGATCTTTTGTACCTATCTCTAGTTCGATGCTTAATTCTTTAATCACCTGTCACATGTAGGCATTTTTTCTCATCAGTTCGGATAGGGGAATAGGAATTTTCAATTTAGCTAGTCCCCCTTCAAGGCTGAAAGTAGTGGAAGTTTTTCTTAGGCTCTGCATTTCTGATTTGTCTACCATAGTATTCTAGGTAGAAATACTTGGTTGATTGGCTGATGAAACCTCGGTCTGATTTGATCTTTGTAAAATTGTAGGGTTTCTTTTTGAAATATCTTCAGCATTGTTCCTCTCATGAACTTTCTTAGGAGAAGTTTTTGAGGTTTTCTTGGTCTCGACTATTTTCTTCGTTTCATAAACCTTCTTTGGAGGGTTGTCATTGGTCTTCTTGCTTCTCAGGTTATACTGCCTGTGAACCTCCATTATAGCGTTCTCAAAAGCCTGTTGTTTTGTTTCCTCTGCTTCCTCATTTACCTTTGTTTGTGAAAGGAGAAATATCTCCTTCTCTTCCTAAGTAAGGAAGATGGATTCATCATCGTGAACGCCCATGAGGTTTATGTGAGTGTCATCCAATTCTTCGATTATCTCCTCACCTTCATCAACATAATTTTCCTGAAGGAGTGGTCTTATTTTCTGATCAAGCCCCATCTGTTCTCTTTGATCTCTAGGATCTCTCTGCCTGATATGGGTGGGGTTTCTCCTGAAGTTTGGATTCTGAATCTGAGGAGCGGCTTGGTTTTCCCTGGGTGGATTTTTGTCAGTTATAGTTAGTCTTTCCATCATCCTCTCCATAGCTCTGGCTAGGGAGTCTAGTTTAGCATCTGAGGAGGAAGTGGAAGGTTCTTCTTTAATCGTGACTCTTCTTTATGTTCTCTGTCTGGCTCTTATGGCTAGAAGATTTCCCTCCACACTTACTGCACTTTTCTTCATGTCGTCTAGAGTAGCAGAATTTATTTCCCTTAACTGATATGACATATCAGCGTCAAATCCATCGGAGAATTTTATTAATGCCAAACCTTGAGGACATTTGATATCAGCTAGAATCGCATTGTACAGATTGTTGAAGCGGGTACAGTAATCATGCATTATCTCTCCTTGGTTCCTTCTGATATTATCGTATTCTGACAATATCTAAAGAGGATTTTTCTTTACCTCCCATTTGTTGAGAAAACTTCATTGGAAAGTAACCAGGTCAACTATAGTAGCAGGATGTAAGGCTTTGAACCATTTTTTAACATCCTCAATCAAACTCTAAGCAAAAAGTCTCATTTTCACATCAACTTCATCTACTTCTTGTAAATCAAAATAATCATTCATCTTGTCAACATGTTGTTTTGCGTTAAGAAGTCCAGTGCCATCAAACTGAGGAAGTCCAGTTTGATAGTCCCGGGGCATAGCATGCAAGGGAGCGACCAACACCAAAGGAGCATATCTGATTGCCATGATAGGTGGAGAAGGTTGGACAACAACTTGTGTAATAGGAGGGTATGTGACAGAAGTTGTGGAAGATGAAGGGTTGGGAGGAACGGAGTGAGCTAGTTTAGGTTTAACAAAAGTTGCAACAATATTCAAGGCAGAGAGTTTGAATGTCTATTAGAAGTGAGGTTTATTTAAGGCTTGATCAAGATTTTCTACCAGACCTTCTAGCTTGTCAAATTCCTGAAGAAATCATTGATCAACATCTGGTCTGGGAGAAAGTATTTCAGGAGTCCTATGCTGCAGGATGGTTTGATCTACAATGGTTTCACTTACAAAGCAATCAGACTTTGTTCTAAATAGGCTTTGTTCAAAAGAATATCAAACTCGAGATCCTGAAGGGAAACAAGCTTCTCTAGAAGAGAAGGGGATCTATGAAGAGGGATATGATTCCCGGAACCTTCTGCAATGTTTTTCTTCCTGAGTAATTTTTCTAGATTGTCTATTGTTGTCACAGGTTCTGGATATGGGTGAGATCTGGTGTAAGTTCTTTTGGGAGCCATAATTTTTAATTTTTTATGACACTTAAAAGAATATATACAAACTTTTAACAACCTCTGAACATTATCTCTTTATAACTTAGATTTTAACGATTGGTTCAGAGATAAAGTCTTCTTGTCAGGGGAAAAGAAATCGTAGGATGGAAAGTTTGTTCATTCCCTAGTATGGTCACCAATTATGTTATCGCTCTGTAAATTCCTAGAGGTTGTCGGGAGGCAAAAATTTTTTATCAGAGGCAACTTTATCCAACCACTTCGACACTGGGATCTAGCCCTGCTAGTTTCAAAGAGGGATCTCTCTATAATATTTAACTATGTTTTAGTTTTCAGATATTAGGCTAGTTAAATAAATAAGACTATGTTGTTTGTTTATAAGAATGGATGAAAATTGTTCACGCATCCATCGGGCTATGGGGTCTTTTTAATAAATTTTGAGATCAAAGAATGGGTTTTAAAAGGTCTTTTCACAGGGTAGGATAATGCTACTGTTGGATTCTTTAGAAGTAGAATGATGGACAGCAGAAAAGATGAGATAATCAATTAAAATAAAGAAACAATTAAGAATTTCTTTATCATAACATCAAAAGACAAACGTTGAGATATTTTAAAAGTTAGAAAGAGAGTATACAAAGATAAATTATGCAACTTTAACTCCTTTTAAATGATCATATATAGAAAACACAGACGATTACGAATACAGAAAAAACATTTAATGAAGAGTAAACATCACCAACAGTTGACAAGCAGGAATCCTGTGAAATGTCTTTTTTATTACTGGTAGATCTCTGAGAAAAATTACAGTGCTTATAGCTTGCTTGGGTGTAAAGATCAACCCTCAGTACTTCAAAGTTTGAAGTATATATAATAAAACTTAAAAACGACCCTGTCATTAATGATCAGGACGTGGTGGAATCTAAATCTAAGTTGTTGGTGAGTCATCAACTTGACTTTGTTGTTATGCATGTTGACTTGCACATCCACCTCATCTTTTACTCAATCAATTCACACTACTCTTCCCATCTTTGTTGATTGGGAATGGTGACCTTTAGTAGCTTTCGGTAGATTTCATCCATTTCTGTATATTTGGCAAAAGTCAGCTTGGTGATGAAAATATACTTGATTTCATGTTGGATACTGAGGTCCAGCTGCAGAGTCTCTAGAAATGTCTTTCCTATTATGCTACCCTATATTCCTAAAAACTTGTAACTATCCTTGGCCATCATGGCAATCTTCTGCTTACAATTTAGTGACTGAAGGTGAGGCATCCTTTCTGGGTATTTTCTCCTTAGGTATCTGTGGTGTAGTGGTTTGTGAAATCACAGCTGGAGGAGATTGTTGTTCAGTGTCTTCCAGAGTTTTCACCACCCACTCTATTTGGTTCATAAATTTATCGATCTCTGGTTTGGGTGCATGAGCATATGGGGAAATTTTATTCCTTAATCTCATTTCTACTATAATCCCACATGGGTCATAGTGCCAAAGAAAACTGATGCCAAACTTCATTTCCTTTAGTATCTTGTTTGCCTCTTCCCCAGTAGCTTGACTGTTACAGATAAAGGATCCTATATGCCCTTTAATTCTCAACTAATGTTTCTTCTTCAAAGATACAAAATGTATGTCATCGGAGTTGATCATTTGCCTGATGTATTCCAAGGCGAATATTTTAACAAGTACATATCTTCGAATTTTATAAGGAGCCAACTCACATCCATAAATTTTGATTTCCATGTGATTCTGATACAAATACCAATATCCAGTCTTGGCAAGGTACGAGAGGTGTTTCATTCTTTGGATCTCCTCATTTATCCTCGGTTCATGTCTACCACTGAGTATGCTTACCACTGGGTGGTAAAACTACTCAATGAATTGCATGAAATTAAACTCTGTGGAGTTTTTTCTTAGTAATGAAGTCCAAGAGGTGGCAGGTCGTGGTTTGTCGTCCTCGTCCAGTTTATGCATGGGAAATAAAAACTTATCTGCTTGAAAGAACATGAACATGTAAGCTAGTATTGAAGAGTACCAGAACATGCCCTCTGTGGGAAATCTGAAAAGTTGTTCATGCATGTTCTCGGCTAGAAAATTGTTGTAGTCAAACTGGGTGGTGGATTTTTCTTCGGCAGAGAAAATGGACAGGAAGCCCAAGATGGTCTCATCCACCCATTCATCTGAAAAATAATCGAGCAGACAACATAACGATGAAATGACTTGGTTACCTTTTTCTGAAAACATGGAGGAATGGTAAGGGGGATTTTTCTTGGGGAATTGGGCATCATGTGGGAGGAAAAACTCAAAAATATTCCCTCTTTGGGGAAAAGACAAACTCTGATACATTTCAGTTAGAACTTCAATGGTGAAAGGAGAAGGGAATTCGGCTCTGGGTATTTTCATCATCTGGTCAATGGCCTCGGGTGTGATAGTGAAAAGGGTCTCTCCAGACGACGAGACAATGGCTCTCTAATTGGGGAGATAATGCGCCTGGCACTTGAGGGCGAACTCGGGAAAATGATGAATTTGGGGAAAAATATACATGGGGAGATTGGACTCCCAGAGTCCAATCTTGTCAGTTTGATCCAGGAAGGTGTCCCTGAACCATGAATGTAATTCGGCAAAATTGAATTTTCATTTGGTCTCTAAGATCAGGTAATCTTTGTCAGATAGTAGGATTCGATCGAGATCGACAGGAGGCGAGAGGAATGGATTTTCCTCAACCTCTGATCTCTTAGATTTTGGTGCCATCAATTCGACTGGTACCTTCACACTGAAACAAAAATGTTAGCAGTTGATTGGATTTATCTCGATTACTGGCTGAAAATGGCGAGGGGAATGAGCTTCTAGTAGCCGAAAAATGTAAACAAGGCGATAATGGTAGAGACGGGATTAAATTTGGGCGAACGGGTATCCATTGGGTGCGGGGACAAGTCAACAAGCTAACAGATGTGTTAGCCTGTATTTATTGGCCAACGGATAACCTGGATATGAGGTGGACAGTAAAGGACGGATGACGGGTGTGCCAAGATGATGTGGAAGGCGGTGATTGGAGGGTAGGTGAAAAGGGACCTGACGTATGACAGGTAAGTGGGGAGAATATGTCGGTGAAGTGATGAGACAAGACGTATAAGAGGAGGTAGTGGAGTGTGACATCATGAGACAACGGAGTAGTAGAGAGTGATGTCATGAGGCGGTGGTGGTATAGCAAGGCTTGTATGGAGGTATGTCGGAGGGCAGGGTAGACAGTAATTGGTTTAGATAAAGGGGGCTTTGACGTAACAGATTTGCGCCACATTAGGATGGGGCCTGTAGAGAAAACTGCCAATATCGAACCCCCCCCCTTTCGTTAAACATAGAACGGTCGGGGGGGGTCTGGAATCTCTTGTCAGTCGTAGATTTGAGCATTGTTTTCTCAGTTGTTGATCTCGAAGCAACCTTTAATCACAGAGTGCGTAGCATATTAATTTGCATAAACTTAGGATAGCACGTATTTTGTGGGTTTTGGTGCTGCATCCTATCATTTTGATCACCAAGGAGGTTAGAAAACATTATTCACACATTAAAATCAAGAATCTCGACCATCATTAGGCTTGTCTTATTGAAATAAAACCAATTAACCTATGCTCTATCCTATTTATCTACCACATTTAGCCCAAATTAGACTGTTGGGCTAAGAAATCACTCTATCCTGGGGCTATTTTACTAAGATTAAATAGTTTGATCAAATTTATTCACTACCTAGCCTATCTACCTGGCTAAGATTAAACAGTTTAGCCAGGCCTTATTCACTAACCCTATCAACATAAATTCAAAAAGACCCTACCATGTTTAAACTGTATGGATCAAGTCAAAATGATTGCATGGGGTTTTTATCCTTTTATTTTTACACTCTCTTTTATCTTTTTCTTTTCTTTTCTTTCTTTTTTCTTTATTCTTTCTTTATTTTTCTTTTCTTTTTCTTTTCTTTCTTTGCAAATCATTTGTAGAATGAAAGATTATTTGCAACCCAAAACACAGTAAAGGAATGAATTTTCAGTCACCAATTGATCCTATGAATCATAGGGTTATAACAATTTCTAAGGGGCTCACAATAAGGCGGAGTCATTATTCCTTAGAAGACCTTAGTCTCTCAAAAGGTGGACCGAATGGATTGTTGAATCCAAAGGGTCAAACAAACTTCCAAAACCAGTCAAAGGTGAGTGGCACCCATGGAGGATGGAGGTGCATCTTGAAGGGAACCTCGCGTAATTAAAACTTGAGTCAATAAATCTAGGTGGACTAGAAAACATTGAAATGATTAGACCTTGTTAGAATAAAATAATTAATTAAACAGTAAATTATTAATTAAAAATCCTAACAAGATCCTAAGCCTAAGTCTAATTTTAATTAAGGGACTAATTAAAAATATTAAATAAATTGAAAGATTTGAGATAAATAAAATTCTAGGAAAAAGTGAGTAAAATCTAAAGATTGGATAAAATGCACATGTGTGCATGAAATGAATAAATTAGATTTTTAAAATAGAAGAAATAATAATATGAGAGAATAGGTGTACACATAGAATGGTATCTAGAGTCAAGTTACCACTAGTCTAACTAGAAGAAGACTCATAATCCAACTCTAAGTAAGTTCTATTTAGGAGACACTCATTAAATGAGAATTTGGGGAACAAGGGGATAGCTAAGAGCGAAACTAGGAACACATTGGGGAATGTGAGGGAAATTGGCTTTTTAAATAAAATAAAAATTATAATTACTTGTGCAACTTGGGGAGAGGGTGACAAGTGTGTGGGTGAATAATAATAATTAAATTAATTAAAAAGATAATTAATTGTGCATGAGGACATGTTTCATTGAGGATTTTTCTATAAAACAAATGTGGTAGAAGGGAGATGGATCTCTCTTATTCTTAGCAATGTTATGCTACCAAAATTATTGTGGACTATGTTTTACTTGTGAGAATTGAGATACCAAAATCGAAGAAAGAATGGAATCCCTTCCTTGTGAGGAAATTCTTGGAGCTATTATTTGTTGGTTTCTTGTGTGTGACCTCTTTGCGGCTCAAAGGGCTAAGGGGGAAGAAGAGTACCCTAAGGAACAAAGGGCCAATTTTTAATTGATTTATAATTGGGAGTTGATCTATTTTTCACCATACCTGAGTTAAATTTCTTGGATTGTTGTATAGTAATTTACAAATCCAATATTATAATTATGGACCCCGAAGAATCCTCGGCAATTCTTAAAAAAGAAATGATTTAGTTATTGTTGAATTAATTTGCAATCCAGAATTTGGGGATTCGTATAATCGCTCAGAGTTGTTTAAGTTTTCATAATTTATGACGTTAGTTGTAACTGATAGTTTATGGTCAGCTCTTAGATTTATTAGTGTAGAGTTAGTTCCTAGCGATCCTAACTCTTTCTTACGACTGCTAGTGTGTACTCGATGTTATCCGATAGTTGACTCTACTCATCGTCAAATATTTTTACCAGAGTGATTGTTGGTTTCTTACATTGTTTCTTCTTCCATCGTGTTCCCTATGGATTTTTTTTATCAATTCAAAAAAATTGTTGTACTCAAGTGTATAGATTTCACACTCCTTTTATCTATGGATTAAATCACTCTACACATGGAACTATTCCTCGGATTGCCACATAATCCGTTATGATAGGAAACTCTGATTTTTCTCCTTGGATATTATTATCGTACACTTCCTCGAGAGCTTGTAGTGATAGGTGGAAGTAACGCCTACACATCATAATAATGAACTCCTCTCCTACACTATCGTAGCTTATACATAAGAAGACGTGGAAAGATAATTCATAGGAATAAATGAATTAAATTAAAGTATATATATAATAACAAAAGAGTGGAAAAGATTCCCCCGGGGGGGCAGCTCAATTGGCAAGTGCTGTGAAAATGAAGTTCCATGAGGTTTCGAGTTCAACTCCCCCTGACTTACCTTGTGTGCCGCGTAAGGGGCATCGTGGAAACACCTGGAGGTTATAGTGGTAGCGGTTGGATAACACGGCCACGTGCCCAACTAGTTGTTGATTCCTCCAGACATAAAAAAAAAAAAAAGAGGCAAAGATAATTCATAGAAATAATGTATTATTATTAAGGTACATAAAAATAAGTGGCAAAGTTAAGCCATAGTAATTATGGATACCCTTAATTAGTATGGATATTTACTTATTAAAATATATGGTAATTTGATGTAGGAAATCAAGGATATTTGACATTGTAAATTATTAAGAACTAAGGGATGTACTATTAAGTAATATTGTGGGTATAATATTAGAAATTTTAGAGAATTCTTGATTAGATATTTGACTCTCGATTGGCGAATAATTTAATAGACTTAATGTGATTCTATTCTGGATTAACAATGTGGCACTATATGCATTGAAAACATTTACCCAAGAAAAGGAATTTTAGTATGGATAATAAAATCTTATGACTAATACTTTATTACCTTCTTGGAAAAGTCCTTAGATTTTAGTAAGAATATTTTAAATTAATTTTTGATGATTTGAATATGTAATTACTAAGGTATAATGTATAAAGTTAATCTTGATATTATATAAGTAATTTTATTGGTATAAAAGAAGAATTTATACTATTACTCGCAATTGCTTATTTCATTGTTTACAATTATCTTGGGTGGGACGCTATCTCAACGTATTATGGTAATAGTGATGATTTGTGATGCAAATGAAACTAGGCATTGTGTAGCTTCTTATGGTGATATAACAGTATTGATGAATTGTCGAATTTTTCTGCCAGTATAATGAAGTTCTTAAACGAAATGGATTGTGCTTTGAACGTGCATCTTATTGTTAAATTTAAGCCCTGCGTCTAGGTTAGAAGGGGGATATGGAAATAGATACCTCCATGTTCCTCGGAACAGTCTCCAGTACTGAGACCTTTAATGGTCAAAATCAATCTGATGAATCCTAGACTTGAGCGTTGATTATGTGTCTTGGAGGTCCTAACCTTGTAGGTAGGTTGGGTGGGTAGACATATTTGTTATCTTTATGCAATGAAATTAATCTATTAGTTATAATGATGATGAATTTGATTGTTGTCGTGTTGTGATGTAGATGAGAATAGAATGTGTATTTTGAAGTATGTTAGTGTAGTGCAACCTTGTTCTAAGGATGTTTATATATATATATATATATATATATATATATATATATATATATATATATTACCACTACTGTACTCACTTACATTGATGTCGTAGTAGAGGGGACGTTACACCCACTCTAAATGTACTCTCTATTTTGTGTTGTTCATGTCTAGCCTTGTACTTTCCCTATGACTTCTTCAATGTCTCTTGTACTTGAAAATAGATATACTTGATCTTCTCAACAAATGTTTCTACTTTTAATGCATCTCCTATGAGGTCCTCCTTTACTCCTCCTTATTGTCCATATACAACATCTAAGGGTGAATGTGGAAAATATCCAAAGCAATTTTCAAAAGGTGACTTACCAGTAGAAGTGTGAACTACTCTGTTATAAGAGTGTTGTATATAGATCATGTTTTCATCCCAGGTATTTAAATGATTTTTATTGTAACCCCTCAAAAGATACACCAAAGTCCTATTGACTACTTATGTTTACCTATCTATCTGTGGATGGAATGTTGTAGACCTCTACAACTTAGTGTCCATATTCTCCCACATATGTATTCCAAAATGCACTGATAAATATGGTATCCCTATCTAAGATGATTCTCCTTGGTATGTCAAAGTGCACCCAAACCTGTTCAAAGAACTTATTTGTTGCTTCTTGTTCGTTGATGGTATTTCTACAAGGCATGAGAATGCACATTTTGTTGAACCTATCAACTACCACAAATAGATAGTCATGTCCCTTCCTGGTTGTTGGTAAACCTCCCACAAAATCCATGGAAATTCTTTCCTAAGGTCGAGTGGGTAAAGGTAAGGGATGGTATAGACCTTGCTTCATGTTTCTAGGGTTGTTGGTACAACACAGTATACATCCTCTCATATATCGTGCTACATCTTCTTGCATTCTAGGCTAGTACACATACCTATGTAAGTTGGAAATTGTTTTCCCAACACCTAAATGTCCTGCAGCCTTAGAGGTGTGAGCCTCTCTGACAAGATACAATCATTTACCTTTAGGAAAACAGAGCTTGTCGATCTTGTAGAGTAAACCATTTTGGAAATGATAGTCAGCCTTGCTATCCTTGAAGTCCTCATATTCTATGTATGCCTCTTTATATGCATCATGGGTAAAAGGATCCATGTGCATCAGAGTTCCCAAAGTTGTAATCTTGGATTTGGTTTGATTTAAAGCATGTCTTCCAACTTATTTGTTTTACCCTTCTTATACTTTATGACCAAATGAAATTGTTGTAGAAAACCCATCCAATTGTAATGTATGGTTTGTTTTAGCTTACTTTGAGCCTGTAAATATTGTAGTGGTTGATGATATGTGTGGATGATGGTCTCCTTGCCCATCAGATAGTGCTTCCACTTTTTGAAAGCTTGTACCAAGGCACAAAGCTCCTTGTCATAGGTAGGGTAGTTGAGAACCGCCCCATGAAATACTTCTAAATGATAGAATGCATGCATTCCCTCCTCCACAAGTAATGCTCCCATGGCATACCCACTTGCATCTATCTCCACTTTGAATGGATTCTACAAGTTTGGTAGGGCGAACTCTAGTGCTTGAATGAAATTCTTTTTCAATTCATCAAAGGCCTTTTGTTGATTCTTCACCCACTAGAAACTCTTACCATTGGTAGTTATGGTGTGAGTGGTGCAGCTACCACTAAAAATGAAGTTATGAACTTCCGCAAGTATTGTTTTTCCCTAACAAAACTCCTAACTTCAGTGACATTTGTAGCAACTGGCCATTTCATGATGGCCTCCATCTTTGCGAGACCTATCTTGAGATCCCTTCCACTGATCACACACCCCAAATACACCAAAGGTTGTTGAGAAAACTCACATTTCTTGAGATTGGCCAGAAACTAGTGCTTTTTCAAAGTCTCTAACACCTGCACAAGATGTGAAATGTGCTCCTCCCATGTAGCACTATAAACCAGTATATCATCCAAATAGACAATAAAAAATGAATCTAGATAACGGCGTAAAACATCATTCATTAGTCTCATAAATGTAGAAAGTGTCTTGCATAAATTGAATGGCATAACTAACCACTCATACAAGCCTTTCCTTCTTAGGAAAAATCATTATGGGTGACCCATAAGGTGAGGCATTTGGTTGAATCACACCCTTCTCTAACAACTGTGACAATTGTTTCTTCACATCATTTGTTTCTAGAACATACTGCCTATAAAACCCAATACTCGGCAAGGGGGAGTTTGGAAATAATTGGATTTCATGCTCCTCTTCCCTCTTAGGTGGTATCCCTTTAGGATTTTGGAACACTCCTCGGTATGCTAGTAGAAACTCCTCCAACTAATGTTTCTTCTCTTTAGGACATTATGCAGGAGCATCGCTCCACCTCAGCAAATGCGTCAGCACGCAAACATGCAATGGAGAAAGGGAGAGGCATTAAACCTCCCATTTCTTTTAATTTGAAATAATCCTATATGGATTTTTGTGTTGTAAGGTTGTAAATGTTCGACCATCCCTTTGTACAACTAGTGGTTGGATTTCCTTAAAGGGTTTCTTGTAGTAGGCCCAGATCGTAGTCAGGTCTGGGTAAACATTTATGAAACTTCAATGTAATAGATGAGGTTAGGTGAGAGAGGACGAGATTGTAGAGCCCCTCTTTTATAAAGGAGATCTTGTGTCAGATTTCATAGGGAGAATGATAGAGAGGTCTGGATAGAGAGGCCTTAAGAGGTATTAGAAGTTCTGAGAGAGAGCTTGAGAGAACTAGGACTTTGTTATAGTCCAATTTGTGTAATCATCTGTATAGACACATAGAGATAATAGAGAAAAAAAAATCCTACATATAGTGTGTTTATGTATTTGTGTCCATTTTATGTTTTTATGCATTTTCATGGTTTGAATGCGTAACTGGTGAAGTATTGCATGAATTTCACTTGTTTTCTTGTCTTTGAGTTTCTGAGTGCAAGGAGTGCACACATTCCACAAAGAGTGCGTTGACAGAGGTTTAACCTCAAGGGAAAGATCGGGAGGGATATCGTTGAACCCTCATCAGCGGAAGTGCAAGGAGTGCATGGGAAGAACTCTTTATCGAGTTCAGAGAGAACCAGAGTTACTAAGAACTCTATAGAGCTCTGTCAGGTGGGAATTGAGACGGTGCAAGTATGCACAGAAGGAACTTTGTGTTGAGTTCGAGAAGAACTAGGGTTACTGAACACTCTGTTAGGAGAAGCTCTGCAAGGTGTGCATTGAGTAAGGAGAACATCAGGAGGGCGAGAAGAATTTATTTTCAATAAATAATTCGGATATGAGTTTGACGAAATCCTAGAATGAAAGGTGTGCGTGAGAGATCAAATTCTTCAAGGAGACCAAACTCATAAGGGATAATAGAGAGAGTGTGAAAGAGATAGACTTATTCTAGGTCTGGAAGATCAAAAGAGATAACGTTGCAATAGCGTAACAAATACCCAAAGGAGTCGGGTTCGTGGAAGAAGTTCAAAGGCCGATACCTTTGAACACAGACTAAATCTTACAAGGCAGGAGAAGTCTAAAGTTCAAGAGGAGGATCAACATTCATTTGATCAGGGGAAGGTGCACGAGTCTTAACGCTCGCATGCACAGGAAAGAGAATCTCTCAAGGGTTTGAAACTTGAGATTCTCAAAGCGCAGAGAGTCGGAGGGTCGAAATGAATCTGGACCGTTAGATCCAGAGGGGATATGTGTCAATGGGTCAGAAAATCCAGAAGGAGGTGAAGGTTGAAGTGTTGAAACAATCGAATCCCGAAGAGCCAAAGAGTCGAGAGTCGTCGATCTACAAGGGGACACTTTTCATTAGATCTCGAGCTCCAGAAAAAATTGTATGGAGTCTTTAAGTTGAGATTTGAGATTCGTGAAGTCTGGAGACGCAAAGGGATCGCAATCGTTGATCCAGGAGGAGACACGCTTCAGTAGATTATCAACTCAAGATAAAACCCACAAGGAGGCAAGAGTTTGACAGTTGATATTTCTAAAGCCCGGAAATCCAAAATGACGAGAGTCGTTGATGCGAAGGAGGACACGCGACACCAGATCCAAAACTCCGGAAGAAAATAGAGGCGGAAAATTCTGAAGACTCGAAGAATATCTTGATCGTTGATTGAGGAGGGAGTCTAAGGACCGTTGATCTGGTCGAGGAGGTCAAAGACCTGAAGCAAGGGCACAACCGTTTATCTGGTAGGATATGTGTCAGTAGATCTTCCACTCCGGGAGATACCCAGTCAGCAGAGACGAGAGTTTGAGATTTGAGATCTCAGAAGTCTGAAGAGCCAGAGAATATCAAATCCGTCAGATCACCCGAAGTTATTTACACTCGTCAGATCAGGAGGAGACGTAGCAAAGATCTGTGAAATCTGAGTAAATACCCAAAGCAATCCTAGGCCGTCTGATTTAAGAGGACACGTGGCAAGATTTAGCGTATATGAGGAAAAGGAAAAGGATTGAAAATTGAGATTCCTGAAGGCTGGATCCACGGAGGAAATCTTGGTTGCAGATTCAAGGGGACAGGTGGAAACAAGTATTACACTCTAGAATATTGTCATGCAGAGGATAGCATAGTTTGAGAATTGAAACTCTCGAAGGACGGAAAGGAAGAGTCAACAACAATCGTTGATTCGAACGGATTACATGTCAACAGATCGTAGAGATCTATGGAGACACATGGAAGGAGAAAAGAAGAGTGGAACAAAGATTAATAACATTTTTTGATCATAGGAAATGCTAAAGGAGTAGAGATCGAAGGATAGAGGGGATTACGGGGCTAGGACATGCTCGGATGATAGTAATCCTTGAGCGGGCCACAATTTCAACCATGGTTTTGGAAGGGAGATACATGGCAGCTGGAGGAGGATTGCGGAGCGAAAATCAAGTTGTTCTAAAACCACTCTTGTCCACCCCTGCAATCGTGCATTAGAAAAAGGGCATAGCCCAGGGTCGTATGAAGGAAGGGGCTAGTAAAGAGGAGTAAGCACTTGTGAACTAAAGAGCATTGGAATGCGCAGACAAAAGGTGTGGGTATCACAGGACCTGTGCCAAAGGAAGAAAATGGGCATGTGTATAATTTTTGGGTTCATTCAAGAACCCACATAGTCAATCTGACTCAACACTTGGAACGATCTAGAGACTAGGAGGTCGCAGAATCCCGAAGGGGAGTGGGGGGATGCATCAGGTGGTATCAGATCTTGATTTTCGTCTATGTACTTCAGGCGAAGGAGATGAAGGAGATGGTTTGACTAAAAAATATAGGCTCTATCTAAGCTATTCCCATACATCACATGTGTTCACTTTCAATACTATGATTCCAGTCAAAGTTGATCGACACTAATATCTTAGGAGTGAGATTAATTCCCAATGAACAAGCAAGAATCACCCCAACCAAAATTGGTGGAATTGGACCTAAAGAAGCCACTCAGGTTGATTATCGATTAGGAAATCGAGTAGTACTAGGAGATGAATTTTTTCTTACAGGCAGTAGGCAAAGGGCGAGACGGTGATAGGATATACTCTAATACCATCAATTGGTATCAGAGCCTTTTTGCAGAATTGATTTTTGTAGGCCAAGGAGAGAAGACATTAAAGAAGAGATAGTTTGATACCATCAGGTGGTATCAGAGCATAGAATTTATTTATGTAGGCAAAGGAGGTAATCTGATGACATCGAGTGATATGAGAAGAATGAGCCTTGCTTACAGACATCGGACAAAGGAGAGACAGTGAAAGGAGATGACATGATAACATCAGGTGGTATCATAAACAAGAGTTTTCCTGTAGACAATAGGTGAAAGGAGGGCAGAGTATTAATGCTTTGTGAGAAGGTTGTTGCATGGATGCAGCAGCAAAAATTTAAACAGTGGGTGAGCTACGAGAGAAGATGGAGATGCTCGCAGATGTAGAGTAATCCATAGACTTTCCAGGAAGGCAGGTAAAAGGTGGAAATGGATACTGAAGTCCATGAGCATGGTCGGAGAGGAGACTAGCAGAAGAAGAACAATCCAGATATGGATCTAGAGTTCAATGAGATAAGAGTCAGAATGGAGAAACTTGCATTTAAAATGCAGCATAATGCGAAATCAAATTGGATGTATGAATGGCCCATGAAGAAGAGGGTGAAGTGGCCAATTAAGAGATTGTTGGCCAAAGGACAGAGAAAGTTGATGAGAAGGTGGTTGAGGCATACTGAAAACCTCAGTGACATAGAGGAGGAACTGATTCACATCTGTGAACTAGAAACTGGGATAAATCTCAGCAACGAGGAGGAGAAGAGATCAGATGAAGATCTCATAAACTGCCAAGTGGGCAGAAATGGACTTTCAATTTGCCAGGTGGGAAATGGAAAGAGACCAGGTGGAGGCCTCAAATACTACCAAAGGAGAAGTGTTGAAAGTTCAGATTTCCAAGTGGGCAATGAGATGGGGTCGGTTGATCTCATAGACTGCCAGGTGGGCAGAAGAGAAGTCCCAAATTTCCAAGTGGGAAGGGGGAAGGAGATGAGACCTTATGAAAGTCTCAAGAGCTTAGAAGTGAGTTCATGTCAGCGAGGAGTGCTCATAGGAGAATATCCATGTGGTTTTGTAGGCCATGTGAATGAACATGATGAGAATTTAAATACTTCCATCACAAAGGAGGAGGATCAGAGGAGCATTCTGATTATTGTAGGGATCAAGATATTCCTACCAAAAATCAAAGTAGAGGCCAGCGCACATGATGAAAGTGCAGCAGACGAAGAAAGATAGCCAGAAGAAACTTTCGAAGAGGAAGAAATGGAGAAGACATTGATGTCTACCCCAACAAAAGGAGAAGAGAATTCATCCAAATTGCCCAAATTTTTTAGCCAGGAAGTTGAAATAGAGATGACTGCAACAATAAATCCTGTAGTAGAAGAGGAATAAGAAAGCATGGACTTTGTTGATATGTATGCAGAACTAGAATCCCTATAGAGGAGGGTAATGGTGCAAATATTTCACATCCGACAGGTCAAGTTGGAGACAGATGGAGGAGCATACCAGCCAGAGGAATGGTTGGAGAAAATTAGAGATATACCAACACAAGAAGAGATGATAGAAATCAAGATGTCAGAAGAGGAAGTCGAGCAGTAGCTTGATGATGAGACTATGGAATTGAAGTCTGCAACAGAGTGGCAACTCGATGCAACAAGGGGAGATAAAGACAGCATGGGAGATAGAGTAGGTCCACCCACTAATGATAATAAAGTGCAGCAGAGAGGACATCATAAGAAGAGCTAGCCACTGGAGCAGCTGGACAAAGTGATAGAAGAGATCAGGAAGCCGATGTTGAGGTCAGCAGAAGAGATCAGCAAAGAGGAGATGAACAGAGGAAATCCTTCCATAGCAGCAGGGAAGAAACAAAAGAGGAAAAAGAAGCAGCAGCAGCATAGCTGGAGAGGAGCAAGAGGACAACTCCAGAAGAGAATTTGAGATCTAGGAGGATTTCAACACTAGAGAAGAGGAGCTCATGTTTTTCCTAGCAGGGGAGTATGATGCAAGAGCATCTCTCCAACTCAGCAAATGTGCCAGCACGCAAACATGCAATGGAGAAAAGGAAACGCATTAAACCTCCCATTTTTTTTAATTTGAAATAATCCTATACGGATTTTTGTGTCGGGCCATGCCTTTGTACAGGTAGTGGTTGGATTTCCTTAAAGGGTTGCTTGTAGAAGGACCAAGTCATATTCAGGTCTGGGTAAACATTTATGAAACTTCAAGGTAATAGATGAGGTTAGGTGAGAGAGGACGAGCTTGCAGAGACCCTCTTTTGTAAAGGAGATCTTGTATCAGATTTCATAGGGAGAATGATAGAGAGGTCTGGATAGAGAGGCCTTAGGAGGTATTAGAAGTTCTGAGAGAGAGCTTGAGAGAACTAGGACTTTGTTACAATCTAGTTTTTGTAATCATCTGTATAGACACGCAGAGATAATAGAAAAGAAATTTTTCCTGCACACAGTGTGTTTATGTATTTGTGTCCATTTTATGTTTTTATTCATTTTCATGGTTTTAATGCGTAACTGGTGAAGTATTGCATGAATTTCAATTGTTTTCTCGTCTTTGAGTTTTCAAGTGCAAGGAGTGCACACAATCCACAAAGAATGCGTTGACAGAGGTTTAAACTCAAAGGAAAGCTAAGGAGGGATATCGTTGAACCTTCATCAATGGAAGTGCAAGGAGTGCATGGGAAGAACTCTTTATCGAGTTCAGAGAGAACCAGAGTTACTAAGAACTCTGTAGAGATCTTCCAGGTGGGCATTGAGTCGGTGCAATTGTGCACAGAAGGAACTCTGTGTTGAGTTCGAGAAGAACCAGAGTTACTAAACACTCTATTAGGAGAAGCTCTGCAAGGTGTGCATTGAGCAAGGAGAACGCCAGGAGTGTGAGAAGCATTTCTTTTCAATAAATACTTCAGATATGAGTTTGATGAAATCCTAAAACACAAGGTGTGCATGGGAGATTGAAGTCTTCAAGGAGACCAAGATCAGAATGGATAACAGAGAGAGTGTGAAAGAGACAGACTTATTCTATGTCCGGGAGCTCAAAAGAGATAATGTTGCAATAGCGTAAGCGAGACCCAAAGGAGTCGGGTTCGTGGGAGAAGTTCAAAGGCTGAGACCTTTGAACGCAGACTAAGTCTTCCAAGGTGGGATAAGTCTAAAGTTTAGGAGGAGGATCAATAGCCCTCTGATCAGGGGAAGGTGCACGAGAGTCGTCGATGTGAAGGAGAACATGCAACACCAAATCCAAACCTCCAAAAGAAAACGGAGGAGGAAAATTTTGAATACCCAAAGAAGATCTTGATCGTTGATCGAGGAGGGAGTCCGAGGACCATTGATCTGGTAGAGGACGTCAAAGACCCAAAGTGAGGGCACAACCATTGATCTAGGAGGATACGTGTTAGTAGATCTTCCACTCCAGGAGATACCCAGTCAGCAGAGACAAGAGTTTGAGATTTGAGATCTCAGAAGTCCAAAGAGCCGAAGCAGATCAGAGTAGTCGGATCACCCGAAGTGATTTATAGTCATCGAATCAGGAGGAGATGTGGTGAAGATATGTGAACTCCAGGTAAAGACCTGAAGAAATCCTAGGCCGTCCAATTTAAGACGACACATGGCAGGATTCCATATATTTGAGGAAAAGGAAAAGGATTGAGAATTGAGATTCCCGAAGGTCGGTTCCACAGAGGAAATCCTGGTCGTAGATTCAAGGGGACAGGTGGCAACATGTCTTCCACTCTGGAATATTTTCACAGAGAGGAGAACGGATTTTGAGAATTTAAACTCCCAAAGTCTGAAAAGGCGGATTCAACAGCAGTCGTTGATTTGAACAGACTACGTGTCGACAAATCATAGAGATCAATGGAGACGCGTGGAAGGAGGAATGAAGAGTGGAACTGATATTGATAACAGTTGTTGATCCTAGGAAACGCCAAAGGAGCAGAGATCGACGGATAGAAGGGATTTTGTGGCCAGGACATGCTTGGACGATAGTAATCCTTGAGTGGTCCTCAATTTAAACCACGGTTTTGGAAGGGAGATACGTGGCAGCTGGAGGAGGATTGCAGGGTGAAAGAGGGTTGGTCTAAAACCACTCTTGCCCGCACCCGCAATTGTGCATTAGCACAAGGGAACAGCTCGGGGTCGTATGAAGGAAGGGGATGGTAAATAGGATCTAGGACCCATGAACTGAAGAGTTTTGGAATGTGCAGACAGAAGTTGTGGGTATCACAGGACCTGCGCCAAAGGAAGAAAAGGGGCCTGTGTATAATTTATGGGTTCATTCAAGAGCCCAAAAAGTCAATCTGAATTAACACTTGGAATGATCCAGAGACCGCAAGGTCGTAGAACCCTACAGGGGAAGGGGGGTCTTCATTAGTACACCCCTTCAGGGATGCCTTTACTCTCATTGAATCATCATTAGACCGATTTTCTCTTAAGAAAATCAAACCATATTTCTTACTATAACTAATCAACTTTTTGATTTGGTTGCTAGTTACCAATGATATCTTTGACTTGCCTTTATGCGCATTGATGATGTAGGACTTCCCATTCTTGATCATTCGGTACTGGTTGGATCTCAGCATGAAAATTGCATCCCTCATATACATGTAGGGGCTTTCAAACACTACTACACATACATCAGGGGGTACTAATCCAATTGCACTTCATCAATAAAATCAACACTTATAGAAAATTTAATATTACATTGTTATGTTAGCTTTATCTCTACATCCGTTTTTACCCAACCCTGTGGATAGAGACTAGGATGATCATGAACCTCCAATCCAATCTTACTAGCTAGATCTGCTTCTATGAGATTAGCCTGTGAAACAGAGTCGAACATAGCATCTACCTTGGTCTTCTTGACCAGAATCTTGATGTGGAAGATATTGGTCATCTCCTTCTCTTCCTAGTGATGAAGGTTACTCAGATTCACCTCCTTCTGCACAGATGTGTAGGAAGTAATTCCATCTACATCTTATCTACTTTCAACCTGATTGCTTGAATATGTGGCTAGAAGGTTCTTTTTCTTTTCGTCCTTCTTGTGGTTCTTCAAGATTAGCTCTGGATGTAGTTTCCATAATTTTTCCTCGATGTGGCCATCAATGTCACAATGATTGCAATGGTTGCAGTGATATTTGAAATTTTTTTGTATTCTTATCATTCCCCCCTTTCCACTTCTTCTTACCCTCCTTGGAAGCTTCACGGTGCTCTTTCTACTTTGAACCACTTGGATTCCCCATCCATTTTCCTTACCTTGAAGAGAATCACCTACTTTTTTAGATGACTGTGTAAACCCCCCAAATACTTGAGGATTACATATAGGTTCTGAGAAGATATACCCAGCAATATGTCCATCTTTTTTAATGCAGTGGCATACTCTTTCACACTCTTCCCCTACCTCTTCCTGAAGCAGTGCCACCGAATCCATTGGTCCTCTACATACCCAATAGGGTAGAATTGGGACATGATGGGTTTTGAATTCCTCCCACCTATTTACTGGTGGATCACCCTGTAGCCTGAGTGTTTTCATATGGATTTCCCACCAAGTTAAAGCATGGCCCTCTAATTTTAATCTAGAAATTGAAATCTTTTTCCCTTCATCTAGATGGTGAATGCTAAAATAAACTTCTAGTTGTCGCAACCAATGATTTGGTTTTAATACATCGATATCACCTTCATATGGATTTATGTTCACTTTCTCTTCCATATTTAATAGGTATTTTGAAAGGTTAATGGCCCTCGAACTTGACTTCTCTTTCTCGGAATCATTTCGCGACTCCTTTTCTGAGTCTTCTCGGTCTGTGAATTTCCCCTTCGATTTGATCTCTGAGTTAGAGCCTCCATCATCTCTGAATGGTCGGATCTTTCTTGCTAGAGCCACCACAAGGAGGTTTATATTTTGACTAATATGAACAACTTGTGCTTCCAACCACTCAAATCTCTCTTCTACTGGATCTCGAGGGTTATTATGAACAAATTCGTCCACCATGGCTAGGGTTCCTACAACTTCTCTTTAAGTTGATTCTTGGATCTTGCAACTTCCCACAAACACCCAAAAGAAAAACCACTCTGATATTAATATGATATGTAAACAGGTGTGGATATTCCACTAGAACAATTCGTCACAATAGATCTAATAAAATACTAAAATATTTATTATTAAGGTTATTTTTCCTTTATATCTCCAAAATATGTAGTTACTAATTTTTTTCTTATGCATGAAATAGATAAAATCTGAAAAATAGAGACCGGAAAAATAAAATCACACCATCCACAAATAAACACAAGATATGACCTGGGAAACCCAATATGGAAAAAAACCCATCTAGAAGGTGAGGTTGCTCTGCTCACTTTTC
This sequence comes from Picea engelmannii, assembly GCA_009831015.1. Classification (NCBI taxonomy): domain Eukaryota; kingdom Viridiplantae; phylum Streptophyta; class Pinopsida; order Pinales; family Pinaceae; genus Picea; species Picea engelmannii. Next base: position 406,804 of record ML783403.1, on the reverse strand, counting down.
TCTGGTATAGAAATGATGCAAGTACAAAGAAAGAGGCACTCTCCGTGGAGTTGTCTTTGACCTGTGGCCTGTATGGATACTATAGAATCTCTCCTCCTTTGTTATGCTCACATTATACCACTTTCAATTTTTTTTTTTAGCTATGGAATAAGATACAATGCCAAATAATAGAACCCCTTCTCCTCCTAGTGGTCTGGTATTTAACAGAGCCCAATATCCATCTAGCGATAGGTTTTTGACTTCCTCAACCCTCAATTGTGGTAGGGTTTTGAACCTTCTAGAATCTTCTTAAAATCCCTCACGTGGCTAGCCCCATATGCATGAGTAACGGGGGTTGACGTGGCATCCTCTTGTACCATGGTTGTCAACATGGTAGGTCAACTTACGGGAGCATAACGTTTGCATAGAAGCTCTGATTGACGCAATTTTTCTACCACTGGAAAGGTCTCAATGTGTAGAATAGCGTCACATAAGCCTAGATTCTGTAACAATGGGAAAGTTTTAACCCCCAAAAAACTATGTTTGACGCCTAAAAATGGCCTCGGAAGGTTCTGAACCCCAATTTTCTAAAATAGGACCTGCCACTAAAATGGACCTTCAAGTTGATTCCTCCAAATTTTTACACTTTGAAAGGATTGAGATAGATGACAAACAATACAATAATCAAATCCAGATCATAAACAAGCATGATTATTTATGACAATGTAAACAATATGAATTTTGTTTAACTAATTATATATGATTTTCTTAATTCAAATTGAAACATGGCATATGCTTGATATTAGAGTGGCTTTGGTGGTTTTGATGATTGTTGCATATATTATATATGACAACTAATGTGATCCTCAATGGCTAAGTGCAGGAAAACAAATAACAAAGATAATATTGATTCCCCTCATTCATGGTTCTACACAAACTTGATGGCTACTTAAACTTTAAGGGATATTGTCCCTTCACCTTATTTAGAAGTTGACAACACTTAGAGGAAAAATTAAATGGCCCGAAGAAATTAGAATCTTAGCCGGGAAATCAATTCCACAAAACATGTTGCATAATTTTAAGAGATTTTGGGTAGCCTCCATCAATCAAGGGAATGATTGGTAGGATTAAATAGGACTTATTTCCAAGTATAAGAAGAAACATAGTTGATAGGCTAGGCTAGTCTCCTTTTTAGTATTGTCATTAACTTATTTGTTATTGTCAAACTATAAATTTGAATTTTGAAGTAATGCAAAATTTTGGTTAAGATTCTAGTTGTAAATAGTGTTTTTATCTTGAGGGATTCACCCCATTGCTTGCTTAGGGGTTTGGGCCCACTATGAAGCTACAATGGAGGTTGAATCTCCTCTACATATAGATTACATCACTGATGTATTATTTTCTTTTAATTGTTGTAATTTTCCTTCTGCATTCACATTCTTTTACTTGTTATTTGTTCTCTTTGATTTCTATACTTTCATTTCCAACATTCCTTTCCTTTCATGTATTTCCTTTACTCCTTTTACTTTATGATGTTCAGTACTTTGATGTATGTTTAATGGATTCTAATATAATTTCTAAGGTTGTAACAATTGAGTGATCTAGTAGTAGCCTTAGAATCTTAGTTTCATTGATCCATTCACCTAAACTATGCACCTGAGTACAGTGATTTGAGACCTCTCTCTACCCTTGCATATTGTCAAGGGAGTTAAGATTGAATATTGTGAACTCAATAGGATGAAGTGTCAAGGGAATGAACAATCAAAGTTGAGCATTTTATTTGTTAGTGTAGATTAGATTTAGTTAGTTGCATATGATTCATAGGATACATCTTAGTAAGTTAAGACCTTGTGGTTGCACATATAGTGTATAACACCTCATAATTTTTCACAAACCCTCAGTTAACATTTAAAGTTAATTTGAGGATTTCAATAATATTGTTGTAGTTCTTTGGCCCATCACTTTTTGGCACCATTTTCAGGGAGGTGTTGAAGCTAAAGTGGGATGAAATTTCTTAGATTAGGGTTATAGAATGCAAGGGTAGTCATGGTTGAAGGTGACATACAATCTTACACATATATTTCAATATTTTTTTTAAAAACTTAGATGCATGCATCAATAATCTAGATATATCTTGCAAACATTTTTTGAAAATCAATGCAGGGAAAGAAACGAATAATCGAAAAGAAAAGGAGGAAACCTTTCCAACACTACTAGGGCATGTTATCACCCATTTCTAGGAATAACAAAGGAGATGATGTCCCGAGGCCCTTAGGTTGCATACATGGAGTACAGAGAGGCATCCCAACACGCAGAGCCCTTCATTCACCACACATCACCATCTAATTGATGGTAGCAGTGTCCACCGCACCTAGCTTGGATCACATAGGAAAACATGTATTTCTCCATGAGGTAACAATTCTGTTATTGTGGTAAGTGGCATTATAATAATTCAAGCATTTGAACATGTTTCAAAGAATCCTTTCTTGATTTTGAAAACATTTTCTTGGAAATTATGCTTTTTTCCATTTTTCACCTTGGTGAGTGTCATGGTTTCCTAGTAAGTGGCCACCCTTGGGCAAAGGGTTGCTACCAAGGGGTCTCCTTGAAGAGTCATCATACCATTCATGCTCATACTTGCCACCTTCCATCACTTCTTCCTTTATGTCTCCCAACCTTTTAGGTTTTCTAGATTATTGACCCAAGAAGGGCATGTACCTCATTTCATGGGAAGAAGGGGCTAACAGGATTGAAGGTTCCCTAGAAATAAAATCATACAATAAAGGCTCACCCTAGGATCCTGAGAGAAATGAAATGTTTCTCAAAAAATAAAAGTAAGGGACCCATAAATAAATAATTAATCAATTGCTTAAACTTTCCAAGATAGAGTGTTTGTGGGCTATGCATTTCCTTTTTAGTGACCCTTATTGACTTCAACTTGGAAATGTTTGCAAACCAAGGTAGAGCTGATCCGAAATCGGATTTAGAAGCCTGTCAGGGCATGAAAAATGCTCAAAAATGAAGGTGCTCGGAATCCGACGAAACCAACACCATTGCATCCGGCTCATCTTCGTGATTCCGGTGGTATATTTACTTTGTCAAACGGAGTCCGTATGAAGAAGATATCGCATTCTGTCCGCCAAGCCAAACAGGAAATTTTTTTGGATGCTGACTGTACCTGTCCGTACAGTCCGTATAGGACACGTGGCATGTCCGTACGTCCAACACGTGGCATTTTCATACGGCAACATGTGGCATGTCTGTACAGGACACGTGGCGGGTCTGTACAGGACACGTGGTGGCTCCAAGGAGTGACACGTGTCAGGCTGATTTGGCATTTTTGGCACGCAGTTGGACCAATCCTAAAGTGACATGTGTCACCACTGGAAGGGTGACACATGGCATGGGATGATGTCAGCATCGTATGGAAAGTGACGTGGCAAGGTGACTGGACAGTACAAAAGATGACGTGAAAAAGTGACGTGGCAGTACAGAAAACGACAGGTGGCAGCACGTGGTCCAATCAGATGTTGACACGTGGCAGTTTTGTTGACAAATGATTGGGTGCCACGTGGTCCAATCACGAGCTGCCATGTGGCACCCAGGTATTGGTTTATTATTTTTGGTTGGTTATTCAAAATTTTTGTATTCCAACGAATTTGAACCGGGGACCTTCTACTGGCTACGCCTTGACCAACGACAGCCCGACCACCAGGCCACTAGTTGTTGCTTGGTATATAAGTACGTTGTAATGTATTTAAGTTTACATTTATGGTTGTTGGGTAGGGGGTCTGGCCGGGGCTTAGCCCCGGCCCACGGTTCTTTGTTTGTTTATAACCATATGCTCGGGCGCAAAAACTTGGCAGATTGTTTACATTATAACCAACATGCACGGTTGCAAACGGTTAACGGTTGGCAGGGTTAACCATTAGCCCGTGGTTCCGGGACCCAATATCATATGACCCTGTGTTGGAACGAAAGGGGTGGCCCGTGCTAGCGCGTGGCCACATGGATGCATGTGACCATTCCAAGAGGGGCGCGCATTCGGCCAAAGGGGGCTAGCGCCCGTTTCATAACTATGATATGGTTAAAAGTGGGTTTTTAACCACTTTTTGGCTTTTAATTATTAATTAGCCCATTTTTATTGTAATTAACTCATTTTGGGGAGTTATTGGGCATTTTTAGAGCCTAAATTCGTGGAGGAAGTTGGAGATGGATAACCAAATTCCCAACTATTTAACCAAGGCCATTTTGAGGCCATGGGGACAGATTTTTGAGAGCAATCAGACCAGAGATGCTGAGAGGGAGCCAAGTCAAAGTTAGTTTGAGGCAGGGAAGTCGTTGAGGAGGAGATGCTGTCGGACGATTTCTGAGAGCTCCGGACATCCGTTTCGAGTGCCATCTTTTGTGCATGATTCTAGAGATCTAGGCGAACATGACCAGATCAGTCTGGAATCCATTTGACATTGTAATGATGTACCATTGAGCTTTCGAAAAGAAATAAAGAAGCCTCCCCCACAGAGAAAAGGCCTGGAGACGTAGGCAAAGTTGTGCCGAACTCCGTTATCAACCTGTGTATTATGGTTTTCTGTTTCTCATTGTTTTTCAGATCTGCAAATATGTTAATGGCTGTATAATTCATTTTCTTTCTCGTTCTTTCGTTAAGTTTCCCAATGGTCATTTAATGCATGCAAATAAAAACTCAACCATAAGTCATTCGAAAAATCCTGACGGATCAAGAGCATATGTGGGCTATGCATTTCCTTTTTAGTGCCCCTTATTGTCTTCAAATTGGCGACACATGCAATGTAAATGGATAATAAAGAGTTTGGAAAAAATATGCCTTAAAAACAAAAAGATAAAAGAGATGTGTCCAGCCCTCAACAAAGGCGTGCATAAATGAGACAATACGAGCGCTTGTATGCCATGAAACCACATACCTAGAAGTATAACCCCCATCCACACCACATTCACTACATGAACTAGAGAGGTTTCTCCTTGGAAACCTCCCCTACTTCAGGAATTGAATTTCCCAATGGGGCATTATGACACCCCTCACATATCTAAATTTGGTAAATTCTATAAGTTCTTTGAGCATATGTTTATTTTGAAAAGGGGGGATTTGATGCACATGTTCGAGTGGTTCTTTTATTATATATAGCTTACTTTGCATGATATTGTGACTTGTGGACCCTTAAAGGGCGTACTTGCTTGTCTTTGCAGGTCATTGACAAGTGAGAGCTTGATCGTGGAGGTGCAAGGTCACTTCGACCTTCACTTGGGGAAGGAATCCCACAGGTTGGATGATGCACTCCTATATCCTTTGGGAAACTTGGATGAGGTACGTTGCCTTTGGAGGCACTTGAGTATCCCTATGAGGTGACTTGCTAGCTTTCCAACCCCAATGTTTTCCTTTGGAGGCCTTATCCTTCTCTTCTAGGGCATGATGTCACACTTGGAAGGATAGAGTTTGATAGTGATGGATGATTTGATGACGACTTGGCATGTTTTGATGGAGGAAGGCCCAACATCTCCCTCAAATAGCTAATCGACTTGCTCACTATGCTGAAATGTCACCCCTAGAGGGCATGCCATCATCTTTTAGGGCTTGCTTCTTTTTTAAAATTAAATTATAATTTGTAAAGGGGAAAGTTATGAGGTTGACCTCTCTAATTTGTGTTTTACCCTAATTTAAGTGAACAAATTTTTTTTACAAGTTCATGTATAAAAAGATACCTTTCCACTTTCATTTTAGACATATCACACTTGAGAATTACATATCTCTTGGTTGAAATTTTCACCCCTCTTGTGCAGATCACACGTTCTCTCTCTTATGCTATTTTGGATGCTAATACTTTTATATTGTGGAAAAAGTGGTGCGCTATCTCTCTTGGATGTTTTTTATTTCTTTGTGGTGGAATATACTTGGTAGAAAAGGGTTTATCTTGCTATCTCTTGAAATTGGTAAGGAATGTTCTGCATATTTTTGTTGTTTCTTATTTTTTCATGGTTGTTCTTGTCTAAACCCTTGAAGGAGTATAAAGGCATACACCCTCAACTAATTTTATCACATTTGTATTGGATAAGCTACTTGACAAAGGTTGCTAGGAGGAGTAAAAAGGCTTACACCCTCCTAGATTTACCTTGCTAGTTTTGTTTTCCCTAGGGAGTAAAAAGGCTTACACCCCTAAGGAGGTAAGACAACTAGCCCTTATAAAAAGAGACACCATAAACCAATTGATAATGTGCTAGTATAATTTTCATTGGATATCTAAAATCATTGCATTGGTATACGTGAAAAATAGAAATTTTGCAATTTTCTAAGTTGGAAGTTGATCTTCATGCTATAAGCTTGCTTGAGCCTCTAAGGTGTCTTCTTTAGCCAAGTGATTCTTTTGTTGTTATAAACCAATTTCTACAGACATTAGGGTTGTTGCAAACTCTCTTTCATCATCTTTTGTCACTCTTTCTACCACTGAAAATTGCAAGTAAATAGTACTAATTATTCTTCTCATTAAGTTTTTTCCTTGTGAATTTCAGTGGCTAGAAATTTCTTCCATAGAAAAAACTTTCTACAGACACAAGGATTCTCTAATATATTGCTAATAAAATCATTTAGAATCCCTAATTTACCATCAAAACTTGTGTTTAAATATTGGGATATTATCTACATGTTTAGGGCTTGATTAACCAATAATTCTTCGATGTTTTGGATGGTTAATGTTGTAGCTAGTAACTTCTTTATTTTGCAATCTATATATTTCCATACTTATGCAATTTGGGGAAGCAATCTTATCTTGTTGATTCCCTTTGATTCAAGGCTTGGTTTTATGATCATTTGTTTTGTTTCAGGCAGGGATAACATTATTTTACAGGTACAAAACACTTGGCCACCTTATCCTCCTTCACAAGACTCTTTTCCAAGCCATTATTCATCTCCAAGATTGACCTATAGGGGTTTCACTCATCATCACATCACTTTTCATATCAATCCCCCTAGGGGCATTGGGATTCCCCCTTTGTGGTGACTTATCATCATTAAAGCAAGGGGAGTGTCTATTTAAGGCGACATTGGGTAGGTACTCATGTAGTTGTCACACTTCCATGGGTTGAATTTGGATTTTCCAAATCTACATATTGTGTGATAACATTTTTGCATCGTTTTTAGGGAGGATTTTGAATCCTCTTTCGATCCCTAACAACACTTTGGCAAGTTTTGATCTGAAATTCTTTACCCATAGCTTGCCTAGCGACTCCATTTGAGGTAAGTTTTGTTGTCATTTTTTATGATCTTATTAAAAGTCCTATATGGCGAATCCATCATGAAAATAACCCAAGGGAGGAAAATCATATCCCTCTGCCTATACCTAAACATCCTAGATCTAGACCTAAGCGTCCTAAACCTTTACCCATGCCACTTAGTCCTCTGTCTTCACCCACATATGGTGTTCGTCCACATTTTTTCGTCTCTCCCTCAACCACACCCGCCATTGTGAGTGTGTTCCATGAACCATGGGAAAAAAATGCATATAATCCATTGGATGTCACAAGAATCCTTGGATCACCTCATAAAATCCCAAAGGGTTTTAAAGAATGGATCCCACCTTCTCTGGTGATGACCTTACCTTAGTCCAACAACATTTGGACACCTTTGTGGGTTCTCTCCACTACTATGATTAGTATGAAGATGTATGAATGAAACATTTTTCCTTATCTCTCGTAGGAAATGCCAAGGAATGGTATGACAATATCACACCAGGATAAATTACCACTTGGGACATTTTCCAAAGTCTTTTCATCAAAATATTTGCAAAGGAGGAATTGGTATCCTATTAATCCCTAAATCATGGAAAATTACCCCTTAATTGGGGCATATTGAATTAGTATTGTTATTTTATTTATGTCGGCTTGGGTCCATTGGTTGTAATTGTACCTCCTAGTCTCCTATATATATATATATCTATATATATATATATATATATATATATATATATATATATATATATATATATATATATATATATATATATATATATATATCAAGGAGACCGTTTCATTTGGAATCATCTTGTATTTGTGAATTCATATGATGTATAAAGAGGTTTCCCCCTAAAAGAGGATTATTATCTGAATTTATCTCTTTTTTAATTCGTTGAGTACTTATTCTGAGGTTTTTATTCTATTTTGATAATTGGTTCTTAACATTTGGTACCAGAGCTAGACAATCCTTAGGACTGGCTTCTTCAAAACAAGTCTTCGTGGAATTGTTTCTACAACTTTTTTTCTACAAGGTTTCAGGATATGTAATTTCTATGGTGTAAAGGAGATATATAGAGATAACTTGGGTACAAATTTCATATCTTTTTTATTTACATTTTTGGAGATACATTCTATTCAATTTAGGGTTTTCTAGTAGTCCTGAAACTAGTCTAAAACAGGTCTTCTTGGAATTTTCGCTGCCAATTTTTTTCGGCTTGGTTTCACGTTCTGAAATTTTTAAAGTAAGAATCAGGAATAGTGATTTATCTTGTGTACAAATTTCATCCCTTGATTCGCTTTACTTTGAAATTTATTCTCTGAGGAAATTAGGGTTTTTGGTTGGTCCAGATTTCAGTATAAAACAAGTGTTCTTGGGAAAACTATTATATCTTAAGATACAGACTTCCAAATTGAGTGAGACCTATTCCATTGGTTATGTTATGGAACTAATTTTTACTAGTACAAACTTGAAGTTCTGAATTGAATACAATGACACGTGGCAATATGTACAAGTTCGCTCTCCTGAAAGGGAAAAAATAAGCACATCTTGGGAAAGTTATCATAAAATTTTCTTGGAGAATCCAATCTTGGTCTAACCTGTGGGGTTGAAAAGAATACACATCAAGATACATCTGGCCAAAAATTTAGACTCATAGGGGCCAAAATTGTGGAGCTACAGCAAAAGAAACGTCAGCTAGCAGAACAATCTCCAAATCAGGGTTTTAAAAGGTGCGTTTGTTTTTTGGAAAATTGAATATATTTTGACTAGAAGATCCAATTGTGGTGATTCAAAAAGTGGAGTAAAATGGGATAAAAGGAGTATCACATAAAATTGGTAGAATATAGTAGGGATTTTTAGGTATAGACATATTCCTATGTCTCTAAATGTAGGAGTTGTCATTACTTGACAACGTTACAACCCGGGGACAATGTGGTTCTTCCACGTACCTAGAGTATATCAGAAGGCCCCTTTTGAATGGTTGCACATTATACAAAACTACTACTTATTTGAGCTCCCATGTACCTAGCGTATATCATGAGACTCAATAGAATCTTGAGTCTAATCGAGTAAACCATTTGGTCATCTTGTTACTATAGTACATCAAGAACAACTTTTTGGGAGATCACTCTCTACTACCTGGGTAGTCGGATAGTACAGCTAAGGGAATGGTCAAGCCTCCTTAGTTAGTGCCCTAAGATATTGGGTCAAGTACTATTGTTGTACCCTTCACATATATTAGAGAGCTATAGCACCTAACACTCCCTTATCTGTGAGTACCTTTGCCTAAGCCAATTAGGAATTCCTAACTTGCAATGATACTTGGCCAAGATGCCACCAAAAAATGAAAATTATACACCAAATAAGCCCTCAAACAGTCCTGCTTGGACTCTTGATGAAGGTGAAGAAATCTGCAAGGACTCATGATTTAAAGATATTCCCAGAGGCCTTCCACCCACTCGTGAGCATGATCATGCTATTCACTTAATTATTGGGAGTGTTCCTCCAAACATCAAGCCTTATAGATACCCTTATGCCCAGAAGAGTGAAATTTAGCATATGGTTGAAGAAATGTTAAAGGCTAGCATTATTAGACCTAGCAAAAGTTCTTACTTTGCACCGGTGGTAATGGTACTCAAGAAAGAGGGATCATGGCATATGTGTCTAGATTATAGAGAGCTCAACAAGATCACCATTAAAGATAAGTTTCTCATTCCCTTCATTGATGAATTTTTAGATGAACTACATGGAGCAATCAACATCACAAAGTTGGATCTTCGTTCAGGGTACCATCAGATTAGAATGAAGGAAGAAGATATCCCAAAAACAACATCCAGAACTCATGAATGCCATTATGAATTTTGGTCATGCATTTTAGCCTTACTAATGCACCTTCCACATTCCAAGGGTTGATGAATTCCATTTTCAATCCCTTCCTTCGAAAATTTGTGTTAGTATTTTTTTATGATATACTAATCCATATCAAGTCTTGGGAAGATCATGTTCGACATGTTGACATGGTGCTACAGCTACTAACGAAGCAACAAATATATGCCAATCCATCCAAATGTTTCTTAGGGTGAAGAAGGTAGATTTTTTGGGTCATATTGTATCTCATGAAGGTGTCAAGGTTGACCCTAACAAGATTAAATCAAAAGATGTATTGTTTGATTCCCAAAACATTGAAGAATCTTAGAGGATTTTTGGGTTTGACAGGTTACTACCGCAAGTTTGTTTCGAACTATAGAAGAATAGAAGCACCTTTAACTGCATTAACTAAGAAGGATTCATTTTCATGGAATCCAGAGGAAACTCAATCTTTTGAACAACTTAATGAGGCAATGTGCAAAGATCATGTCTTGACCACACCAGACTTCACAAAAACCTTTATTGTGGAATGTGATGCTTCGGGAAATGGCATTGGTGTTGTTCTAATGCAAGAAGGAATGCCCCTTTTTTGAAAGTCGACCACTCAAGGGAAAGGAATTACACAAACCCATTTATGAGAAGGAAATGATGGAAATAATACATGCATTGAAGCAATGGCACCCTTACCTAATAGGTAATCACTTCAAGCTAAAAACAAATCATGACAGTCTTAAATACTTCTTGGAACAAGGACTATCTTCAAAAGAGAAACAAAAATGGGTGACCAAGATGTTGGGTTATGACTTTGAAATCATATACAAAAAATGAAACAAAAATGTTGTGGCAGATGCACTCTCAAGAAAGGATGAATATGTTGAGGCATTTCTCTATGCTATCTATATCATCCAACCTTATTGGATAACATAAGCAAGGGATGAATGGAAGAATGACGAAGAAGTGTGGAATCTCATTCAAAAGTTACAGCACGATTCCATTTCATCTGATACATTTACATGGAAAAATGATTCACTATGGTACAAATATCGCTTATATTTATGTAATAACTCCCAACTCAAAAAAAAAACTTTTGGAATTGCACACCTCTCTGGTAGGAGGGCACTTGAGATTTTTGAAAACCTATCACAGGGTCAAGAGGGAATTTTTTTGGGATGGACTTAAAACTGATGTTCAAAGGTTTGTGGAAAAATGTTTGGTTTGCCAACAAAATAAGGTGGAAACAATTAAGACCCCAATTCTTTTACAACCATTATCCATTCCAAGTCAGCGTTGGGAGGAGGTTTCCATGGATTTCATCACACAGTTACCGAAGTCTGAAGGAAAGAGTGTCTTCATGGTGATTGTTGATAGACTTACCAAGTACACACACTTTTTTGCACTCTCTCATCCTTTCAAAGCCAATATTTTTTCTACCACATTCATGGAGACAGTTCAAAAGCTACATGGAAGCCCAAATATTATTGTAAGTGACAGAGATCCCATCTTCATTGGAAATTTTTGGACATAATTATTTTCTTGTTTGGGTACTCAATTGGCATCTTATCATCCTCAATCTGATGGAAAAAATGAGATAGTGAACAAATGTCTGGAAGGCTACCTTCATTGCGTTACCTCTTATAAAAATACACAATGGTTCAGGCAGTTACCCTTGGCAGAATGGTGGTATAACACTTCCTTTCATATTGCAACAAAAATGACACCATTTATGGCACTTTATGGATATCACCCATCGTCCATCACTTATTCTCTAAAATAAAAATATAAGGTTCAAGCAGTGGAATATCACATCGAGCATCAACAACAAGTTATCCAACTCTTAAAGGACAACCTAACCATGGCACGGAATCACATGAAACAACAAGCATATCGGAATCATAGTGAAAGAAGTTTTGAAGTAGGGTTTGGGTATTTTTAAGACTAAAACCATACAAACATATGTCCCTCAAGCAATATAAGAAGGATAACAAATTATCACCTGTTAGCACTCTGTAATTTTGCCCAAGGCTGAAAGGCAATCACAGAGGAACATCAGAACCACTTCGAATCCTGGATCTAGCCCTCCAAGACTCAGAGAGGGATCTCTCTGTAAAATTTAGCTTTGTTTGAAAATGATATTAGGCTAGGTAATGAGAACATTGGGTTTTGTTGTAAAAAAGGGTTTATAAATTGGCTGAGACAGCTTACACATCCATTGGGCTATGGAGTCTGAAATTAAACAAATATGAGAAACAACCAGAAATGACAAAGAAAACCTTCACCGGGCAAGATAACACGCTCACTGGATCTTAATAATTTAAGCGATGAACAGAAGAAAAGAAAGGGGAAACAACTCCAACTAACAAGCACTTAAGAATCTCTTAGTTGAAGATATTTAGAGGATGAACATTGAAATCTTCAGAATCGGAATCAGGGTATCTGGGATAAATCCTGAGACATAACGCTATTCATAAAGATTAGATTCAGAAAACACAGTGGTTACAGAGCAAGAAAACATTTACTGAGAAATCACATCACCAGTAAACATGCCCAGGAATCCTGTAAAGAGCCTCTTTCATTAATGGCAGATCAAAAAATGTTATAGCTTGATAGCCCTCCAGGGCGTGAAGATCCAACCCTATTACATTAAAATCATATCAATAAATAGTATAGCTCTCCTCCTCAAGTTCCTAGAGTCGGTTCAACCATCTCGGCCGAAAATAGCCACCATTCCCACCAAATTCGGAGTTTGTTACCATAAAAAATGGACCGTTTCACTGCGAAATAGGGGTCCGTTCAGACGTGATTTTATCCTCAATGACGACACCTGGGAGAAAACTGAAGGAGGTTATTGTAGATGGGCATGTTCTGGACAAAAACCTCCTTCGGTTTCACAAAATTCATCTCCAGCTGGCCGTGGCAGCTTCTGCAAAATCGGGACTGAAACGAAAAATGACAAATCTTGAAAAATAGGCCTCGAAGACACCTTCGACCTGCTCTGCTCGTAACTCCGTTGAAAAAACCGAAAAAAGGGTTTTGTTCCTCATCATGTGCTGACCAAAAACCTCTCTCAGATTTTTAAAATTCGCCTCCGTTTGCTCAGGATCTCCGTCGGAAGAAGACATGGTAAAAATGGACGAAAATGGTAAAAGTGTGCAAAAGTGGTTTTTGGGCGGAAAAAAATTCCGGATCCCCCCCCCGTTAAATGCCGAATGCCCGGGGGGTCCGGAATTGAACCTGGGCCCTAGATTTCCGGGGTCAAATCTGAAGTGTTGGAATTTGCATGGGTTTTAATTTAATTCCGAACCCCCCCCTTCGTTAACTTTCGGAAGGAAAGGGGGGCTCCGAAATTAATATAACACGTTGATTTATTTTAATACATGGTGGATGGGGGGCGCGTGTGTGGGAGGTGCGCGGGGGAGTGGAGTAGGTGGGAGCGTGGAGGGCATAGGGGAGATGACGTAGGGGGGAGGGTAGTGGAGGTAGGTGGGGGATGGGACGTGAGGTGAGTGGGTAGTGTAGTGTACGTGGAGGAGGGGACGTAGAGTTAGGACTTAGGATTAGTTGTGTTATTTTAGTTTATATGTTACGTTTTTTTTTTTTTATATTTCCTTTTTGTTTTCTTTTGATTTTATATATTTTGTTTTATTTTATATTATATATTATTTTTTTTTGTTTTAAATTTGCTTTATTTCTTTTTTATTTTTAATATTATATTTAATATATTTTTTGTTATATTCTTTTTATTTTTAATATTTTT
>ML783403.1:362348-390574 GCA_009831015.1 Picea engelmannii | reverse complement strand
CTTCACGCCCTGGAGGGCTATCAAGCTGTAACATTTTTTGATCTGCCATTAATGAAAGAGGCTCTTTACAGGATTCCTGGGCATGTTTACTGGTGATGTGATTTCTCAGTAAATGTTTTCTTTCTCTGTAACCACTGTGTTTTATGAATCTAATCTTTATGAATAGCGTTATGTCTCAGGATTTATCCCAGATACCCTGATTCCGATTCTGAAGATTTCAATGTTCATCCTCTAAATATCTTCAACTAAGAGATTCTAAAGTGCTTGTTAGTTGGAGTTGTTTCCCCTTTCTTTTCTTCTGTTCATCGCTTAAATTATTAAGATCCAGTGAGCGTGTTATCTTTCCCGGTGAAGGTTTTCTTTGTCATTTCTAGTTGTTTCTCATATTTGTTTAATTTCAGACTCCATAGCCCAATGGATGTGTAAGCTGTCTCAGCCAATTTATAAACCCTTTTTTACAACAAAACCCAATGTTCTCATTACTTAGCCTAATATCATTTTCAAACAAAGCTAAATTTTACAGAGAGATCCCTCTCTGAGTCTTGGAGGGCTAGATCCAGGACTCGAAGTGGTTCTGATGTTCCTCTGTGATTGCCTTTCAGCCTTGGGCAAAATTACAGAGTGCTAACATCACCAAAGTACTATGGCCCTTACAAGATGTTGCAAAATATCGGTACTATGGCATACAAATTGGAGTTTCCTGCATATTCGTGAGTACACCCAATTTTCCATGTTTCATGCTTAAAGAAGGTTATAGGTGAAAAGATCCCAGTTCAAACTATATTTCCAGAACTTGACAAGGAAGGAAAAATCATAGTGGATTTGGAAGCTATCACTGACACAAGAATTCGCCAGTTGAGGAATAGATCAATTTCAAAGTATCTCATTAAGTGGAAGAAACTACCTGCTAAATATTCCACGTGGGAAGATGATTCTTTGATACAAAAGCATCTATAACTACTCAAGCATTGAGTAAAACACTTGATTAAAGGGGAGGGGCGTGTTAAGCCCTAAATTGTGGCACATTACCCCTTAATTGGGGTATATTACATTAGTATTGTTATTTTATTTATGTCGACTTGGGTCCGTTAGTTGTAATTGTACCTCCTAGTCTCCTATATATACAAAGGAGACCCTTTCATTTTGAATCATATTGTATTTATGAATTTATATGATGTATAAGGAGGTTTCCCCCTCTTAATTTCTCTCTTTGTCAAGGCATTGGGTACTTATTCTGAGGTTTTTATGCTATTTTCATATTTGGTTCTTAACATATCCCTTTATGATCAACTCTATTGTTTTAGAAGAGAATTAGGTGAGGATATCAGGGATTTCAATGATAGGTTTAATACCCTTGTGAAAAAATTTCCTCAGAGTCTCGAACACCCTAAGGATACCATTCTCCAAAGTTACATGCAAAATATAAGTGATCCTTCTGGCTCTCTGATAGGAAAAAATAATCCCACTACCCTGATGGAAGCCCAAGAAAGGGTAAGCCAAATAGGTGAAAATATGATTTCTTCCCATCATCGCAATGACAGTTTCCCACAAGGCATCATGCAAGCAAGTCAAATGATTCATATTGTCCATACAACACCTCCTATCAAGGTTCTATGTGTTACCAATAAATATCTCGTAACGGAATAAAGAAGAGTTGATGTCAAAGGTGGTAATCACATCCTTAAATCCATAAAAAGAAAAAGGGTACCATGTGATACTAAGAAATCTATGTCTATCACAAGGAGAAAATTAGACCTTGAAGAGGTTTTCGTAGCAAGTAAGACTGAAGAAGAGTTGTTCAGACACGCCCAAATATTCCTCCCTCAAGTCTACAAATCGGAAGAGCCAATTGACATCAATTTCAGTCAAGAAAGAAATGTCAGAGAAAAATAATATATCCCAGTAATCATCCCTGTTGGGCGAATCTAAAGTCACCCACCTTTTCTTGTTACCTTGAACATAAATCACATATCTTTCCACAAATGCACTTTTAACTCTGAGGATTCCACGAATGTCATGATAATGCATTCTTTCAAAGAAATCAGATTAAGGATAACATAGCCTTACAAGAACATATATAACATGGATTCGAGAAAAAAAACTGGTCTGTGGGATTATTGAAGATTTGGAAGCAAGTATTGAACAATCCTCGGATGTGTCTCTCCTGATAGATTTCGTAGTCATTAATGTGCCAAAATCATGGGGCCTCCTACTATTGAGGGATTGGGTAAGTGAAATGAGAGGGAGTGTTCACCAGAACTACTCTTATATCATCATCACAAATTCCAATGGGGACCTTGTTGTCATGTACCTTGAGGCCCCCATCACAAAACAAAATGATAGTTGTAATAGTTTGTCACATCAAATCAATGTTGTTAGAGAAGATATTCTCTGCACGCGCATCTTATCAAACTCTTTGTTCCAAGACGAAGAGAAAAATATCGGGTGTGGGATTTAGAGTTTGATAGGGCACATTCAAGTGCAGGTTCAGGGGATGGAATAGTCTTAATTTCACCAGAAAAAGGAGTTGCATGTTTCTCATATAGGATGGAATTTGATTGCACTAATAATTTTTCCAAGAATGAGGCTCTTCTCTTAGGCTTGAACCTCACCATCGATATGAATATCAAATCCTTACATGTCATAGGAGATTCAGACTTGAACGTTTCCCAAGTTAAGAGAAATTTTTCCACAAAGAAACCAAGGCTCAGGCAATATAAGGATGTTGTTTGGGATGTTATGAAAAGTTTTGATGAATTTTCAATCGAAGCCATCCCCATAGAGTAAAATTCCATCGAAGATGCTTTGGTTGTTTCTGCTTCCACCCTACAACCCTGTGAGGAAACTTTCCCTTACAAGGTGGAGGTAAACTTCATACCTTCAATCCCAGACAACTTAGAACATTGGCAAGATTTTTGTGATGAAAAGAAGATCTTGTGGTTCCTCCAAAATGAAGGTGCATTTTTAGAAACTCATATAAACTTATTAAATAAAGAATAGGACATCAAGGTCATAGACTTGTCTGATGATTCCTTACCAAGAATATTGTCTCCACTAGAAAGGATGTTTGATCTAAATGAATTATATAAAGGTAAATCGACTGATGGGCAAGAATATGAGATTATAGAATTTAATATTGGCATTGATGCCTCTCCCAAATTAGTGAAGATGGGAAAAGGAACAACCCCTACTAAAAGGAAAGAGTTCTTAGCTCTCATCGGAGAATTCAAGGATGTTTTTGCTTGGTCATATGGGGATTTGAAATATTATCATGGATATGTCATACAACATGTTATCCCTCTCAAAGAGCATGTGAAACCTTTTAGAAATAAAATGAGGTAGATCAACCCTAATATTGCACCCCAAGTTCAGAAGGAGTTGCAAAAAATGGTGGAAATAGGGATAATTGAACCTATCATATACTCATCTTGGGTATCCAACCATCCATTCATCCAAAAGAAGACTGGTGACATCAAGTTGTTGTTGACTTTAGGAATTTCAATCAAGCATCGCTCAAAGATAATTACCCTTTACCAAACATAGAGAATCTCCTACAAAGGGTTACGAGAGAAGAGATGACTTCTATGTTTGATGGTTTCTCAGGATATAACCAAGTGTTAGTAAGAGAGGAGGATCAACTCAAGACTACTTTCACTACCTCATGGGGAACCTATAAGTATTTACATATGAATTTTTTATTGACTAATGTTGGGTCTAATTTTCAATGTGCCATGGGATACGCTTGCAGGGATCTAGTAGGAAAGATTATAGAGATTTACCAAAACGATTTGACTGTCATTTCCAAGAAGAGAACTCAACGCATTCACCATCTATGGGAAATATTTGAGATATGTAGAGAGTATGGTGTCTCTCTCAACCCCAAGAAATCAATTTTTGGGGTAGATATTGGAAAGTTGTTGGGACATATCATCTCCAAGGATGGAATTTCAGTGGATCCTTCCAGAATCTAAGCAATTGAGAAGAGTCCTCTCCCTAAAGATAAGAAATATTTCCAATATTTTTTTTGGTAAAAGTAATTTCATAAGAAGATTCATACCAAATTTCACTGAGATTGTCAAACCACTAAATCGCTTGTTGAAGGGGGATGCCCATTTCGAATGGGATGATAGTAGAAAAAGGGATTTTCAACATATCAAAGGGGATATAACTATTGCACCAGTTTTGGTGAGCCCATATTTTACTAGAAACTTTATCATTTTCTCCTTTGCCTCGAACGACACCATTGTAAAAGTCCTTTTCCAAAAAAATGATGAAGGAGATGAAAAACTTATTGCTTTCATGATAAAAGTAATTAGGGACTCAAAACTTAATTATACAATTACTAATAAACAAGCTTATTCCCTTGTCAATTCTCTCAAGCATTTCAGAACATATGTGGGGTATAGCAAGATTAAAGCCTTTGTCCCTTATCCAGCAGTAAAGGAAATTTTATCTCAACATGATTGCCTTGATTCAAGGGGAAAGTGGATGTCACAAATATAGGAGTATGACCTAGAAATAAAACCTTCTAAAATAATAAAAGGGAAAGGATTAGCCAAAATTTTCACTGAAGGAAATCAAGAAGCTATCGAAGTAGGAGAAAAGGAACATGTAAATGTTGTTATAAGGGAAATCGAGAATGATAAATGGTATTCGGATGTCATATATAATTTAAAGAATCTTACATGTCCCGAACATCTAGTATATCAAAAAAGAAGGGCTTTGAGACTCAAAGCCATGAAGTATTTCCTTACATGGGAGGGTCTTTTATGGATAAATCCTGATTGATTGATCCTTATATGTGTAAACAAAGAGGAAGAAAATAAGCTAATTTATGAGCTCCATTCAAGACATTGTGGAGGTCATTTTTCCACCCGCATCACTACTCATAAAATCCTAAGGGAAATATATTATTGGCCTACTATCTTTTCCAGCATGCATCAATACATTAGATCTTGCCAACCTTGTCAGCATTTTTCAGGAAAATGATGATTACATTCCCTTCCTTTAAAGCTAGTAGCGGTTGAAGCACCTTTTCAACAATGGGGGTTGGACTTCATTAGTGAATTTAAGGAAAAATCTAGTAATGGTTACCTATGGGTCCTCACAGCTACATATTACTTCACTCGATGGGTAGAGGCCATCCCAATGAAAAAAGAAACATAAGAAGTGGTGATGAATTTCCTTGAAGAAAGGATAATCACTAGGTTTGGTGTTCCTGCTAAGATTACCACCGTTAATGCCAAGGATTTCAGCTTCGTATCCCTGAATGAATTTTGTTTCAAGTATGGGATTGTTCTATCACACTCGTCAAACTATTATCCTCATAGGAATGGTTTGGCTGAGTCCAACAACAAAAACATCATGAATATTGTGAAAAAAATTGTTGGAGAAAACAAAAAGAGTTGGGATGGAAAAATCAAATATGCACTTTAGGCAGATCACACAATAGTTAAAACTTCTAATGGAACAACCCCCTTTGAGTTATTCTATGGGATGTAGGCATGATTTCCCATAAATATGCATATTCTATCCCTGCAACTAGCCCAACATTCCACAACTGACAAATAAGAATTGCAGGGAAGAATCGATCAACTTGTAGAATTGGATGAGATCAAAAGGAAAACTTTTGATCAAATTGTGAAGAACTGGAGAAAAATCAAAGGAAAATTTGACTGCAAGGCAAGACAAAGGGACTTCAAGAAAGTAGATTTTGTCTTAATGTGGGGTAACATAAGGGATAAACCTGGGATGCATCAGAAGTTTGACAGTCTATGGCTAGTACCATATAATATTGAAGAAAAATTTGGGTCTGATTCATTCTATTTGTCCACCAGCGAAGGGAGGAAGATGCCATTACCAGTGAATGGATATCTCCTCAAGATTTATTTTCTATAAGAAACTTGACTTCTTCAGGGCCCAGGCCCTGGGTAAGTAGGTAGGTCATTTGCTTTCCCTTGCACTTGCATTTTCTTTCTCATGATAGTCTAGTTGCATCTGCTTATGTTTACATGTCATATCTCATTTTTCATTTTTCTCTACTTGTATTATTTCATAGTTGCTTTACATTATTTTCTTTTATCATATTAAATGTTAGTCAAAAAAAATTGGAAAATGAAAAAAAAAAAATCAAAAGATTAGTTGAAACTTTGAAATTTTGATTATATGGACAAAGGGTGTGTGAGCCACCATAGATATCCACAGTTTTTTTGTTTCATTGTATGTAGGAACAGGTCTTACCAGGATATGTTGAGTTTCTCATGCACTCCACAGTCAACACATGTCCCCGAGTAGGAGCCAAATGTTATTGCCCATTTCTAGGTATAACGAAGGAGATGATGTCTAAAGGCCCTCGGGATGAAAACATGGAGTACTGAAAGGCAGTCTGGCATGTAGAGCCATTCATTCACCACACATCACCATATGATTGATGGAAGCAACATCCACCACACCTAACTTGGATCACATAGGACAATAGGTCTTGGTCCATGAGGTAACAAGTCCGGTATTGTGGTAAGTGGCATTCTAATAATTCAAGCATTTGAACAGGTTGCAAAGAATCCTTTCTTGATTTTGAAAACAATTGCTTGGAAATTATGATTTTTTCCCTTTTCCACCTTGGTGAGTTTCATGGTTTCCTAGTAAGTGTCCATCCTCAGGAAAAGGGTTGCTACCAGGGGGTCTCCTTGAAGGGTCATCATACCATTCCCACTCATACTTTCCACCTTCCATCACTTCTTCCTTTCTGTCTCCCAACCTTTTAGGTTTTTGGGCTTATTGACCCAAGAAGGGCATGTACCTTATTTCATCAGAAGAAGGGTCCATTAGGCTCAGTGGTTCCCTAGAAATAAAATAATGCAATAAAGGCTCACCCTAGGATCCCAAGAGCAATAAAACGCTTCTCAAAAAATAAAAGTAAGGGACCCATAAAATAAGTAATTAATCAATTGCTTAAACTTTCCAAGGTAGAGCACTTGTGCATTATGTGTTTATTTTTTAGTGCCCCTTATTGAATTCAACGTGGAAAGGAATGCAAACTAAGGTAGAGCATATGTGGTCTATGAATTTCCTTTTTAGTGCCCCTTATTGTCTTCAACTTGGTGACACATGCAAAGTAAATGGATAATAAAGAGTTTGGAAAAAATATGTCTTAAAAACAAAAAGAGAAAAGAGATGTGGCTATCCCTCAAAAAAGGCACCCATAAATGAGACAATAAGAGCCCTTGTACTTCATGAAACCTCGTACCTAGAAGTCTAACCCCATACACTTCACATTTAATACATGACTTATATAGGTTTCTCCTTGGAAACTTCTCCTACTTGAGGAATTGTTTGACCATATGTTTATTTTGAAAAGGGGGGATTTGATGCACATGTTTGGGTGGTTATTTTATTATATATGGCTTAATTCGAATGATATTTTGACTTGTGGACCCTTGGAGGGTGTACTTACTTGTCTTTGCAGATCCTTGACAGGTGAAAGCTTGATCGTGGAGGCACAAGGTCACTTGGACCTTCACTTGGGGAAGGAAGCCCACAGGTTGGATAATGCAACCCATATCCTTTGGGAATATTGGATGAGGGATGTTTCCTTTGGAGGAACGTGAGTATCCCTAGGAGGTGACTCACTAGATTTCCAACCCCAACATTTGCAGGCCTTATCCTTCTCTTTTGGGGCATGATGTCACACTTGGAAAGCTAGGGTTTGATGGTGATAGATGATTTGATGATGACTTGGCATGTTTTGATGGAGGAATACCCTTTCATATTGAATATTTGTCCTTTATAGGCCCAACATCTCCCTCAAATAGATCAATGACTTGCTCACTATGCCAAAACGCCACCCCTAGAGGACATCACATCATCTTTTAGGGCTTGCATTTTTTGTAAAGTTAAATTGTAATTTGTAAAGAGGAAAATTAGGAGGTCGACCTCCCTAATTTGTGTTTTACCCTAAATTAAGTGGACAAATTGTTTTTACAATGTCATGTATAAAAAGAGACCTTGTCACTTTTATTTTAGACATATCACACTTGAGAATTACATATCTCTTCGCTGAAATTTTTGCCCCTCTGGGCCAGATTGCACTTTCTCTCTCTTATGTTATTTTGGATGTTAGTACTTGTCTCTTTTGGAATAAGTGGTGTGATATCTCTCTTGGATTATTTTTATTGCTTTGTGGTGGAATACACTTGGTAGAAAATGGTTTATATTTCTATCTCTTGAAATTGGTAAGGAATTTTTTGCATATTATTGGTGTTTCTTCTTGTTTCATGGTTGTTCTTGTCTAAACCCTTGAAGGAGTATAAAGGCATACACCCTCCACTAACTCTATCAAATTTTTCTTGGATAATATACTTTACAAAAGTTTCTAGGAGTAGTAAAAGGCATTACACCCTCCTAGATTTACCTTGCTAGTTTTGTTTTCCCTATGAAGTAAAAGGATTACACCCTATTACTGCACAGATTTTAGGTTCGTCAAAGCCCGACCCAATCCACAATAGTGGGATAGATATGGGAGTAGTTACCCATTTTCACCTTATATATATAATCCCTTCACTTTAGTGATGTTAAATCACCACAAGGGGGGAATCCCAGTGACCCTAGGGGGGTTGAGTTGGAAAGTGTTAGAATGACAAATGAAACCCCTATAGGTCAAGTTTGGAAGTGGAAATAGGCTTGGAAAATATTCTTGTTGATGAGGGTAGGTTTCTAAATTTTTGTGCACCTACAAGACAATGTTAAACCTTCTTGAGACAAGACAAATGATCATAAAACCATGCCTATATCAAGGGGAAAATCAAGGAAAGATTGCTTTCCTAAATTGCAGAAGTAAACAAACATAATAATCAGAAATGGAAAGAGTAGTTAACTATGGAATTAACTATCAAAAGAAACAAATATTTTTTGGATTATCAAGTACTAAACATGTAGATAGTTATCCAATACTTAATCACAAGCTTTGATGGTAAAATAGGGTTGTTAAATGAAGTTATCAATAAAATATTAGGAAATCCTTATGTCTGTAGCTAGTGACAAGTAGATTTATTATGACAGCTTGTAAGCAAGTTCCAATGGTAGATTAGTGAGTAAAGAAAGAGTTTAGGAATGTTTTGTTGCAGCCCTAATGGTTGTAGAATTAAATTAATTATATCAAGAGAAACACTATGCCAAGCTAGACGCCTTAGTGGTACAAGCAAGCTAATAGTGCCAAGAAAAGATTTTAATTTGAACAAATGCAATATTTTGTAATTTCACATATATCAATGAAAATGATTTTGTTTCTCCAATGCAAGTAGATAAGTGCCTAATATATTGGGTTATGGAGGCTTGGGTGTAACAGTTAGATTTACTACTTCTCTAGGGGTGTAAGCCGGTTTACTCCCTAGAGAAAGTAAATCCAACAAGGTAAATCTAGGAGAGTGTAAGCCCTTTTACTCGTCTTAATAACCTTGAAAAATAACTTATCCAAAAAAAATTATGATAGACTTGGTGGAGGGTGTATGCCCTTATACTCCTCCAAGGGTTTTAGACAATAATAACTTCGAAACAAGAAGAAATTACCAACAATGTGCAAAACATATCTTACCAATTCCAATAGAAAAGCATGCAAGACCCTTATCTACCAAGAATATTCCATCAACGTGCAAGAGATAAGCCTCCAAGAGGGTAGCCCACCACTTCCTTCATCAATAGAATAACAAGCACCCACAATATTTGCACAAGAGAGAGATAGAGCAAATTCCCAAAATAGGGCACAAATTTCTGCCAAGTATGTAATTCTCAAGTGAGATAGTTGTGTCAAAATGAAATTAATTAGGTCTCTATTTATACAAGACCTTCTAAAATATTTTTTCCACTTATCATTAGGGTAAAACACAATTAGGGAGGCCGACCTCCTCTACTTTCCCCTTTGCATTCATAACTTTGAATTTACAAAAATAAAATACCCCTTTAGGGGCGACGTCATGCCCTAAGGGTGATGTTTTGGACTAGAGAGCAAGTCGTTGAGCATATTGGAGGAGTCATTTAGACTCCAAATTCCATGTCTCCATGATTTAGGGTTTCTCCCCTTCAAAACATGTCAACTCTCCATCAATTCATCACCACCATCATCAAACCCTAGCCCCCAATGTGACGTCATTCCCTCAAAAGTGACGTTTTGGGCTTCCAAGGCCAAACGTTGGGAAAGTGGGGGGCTAGTCTCTTCCATCAAGGTGTATCCTCATGCATCCAAAGGAAAAATTCTTTTATCTAGGTTTCCAATAAGTAAGGGTGCATCATCCATCTTATGAGCTTCATTCTCCAAGTAAAGGTCCAAGTGACCTTGTGCCTTTATGAAATGTCTTTCACTTGTCAAGGCCCTACAAAGACAAGAAAATTTTCCCTCGAAGGACTCACAAGTCACAAGCATCATTTAAAGTAAGACATATATAATAAAATAAACACCCTAACATGTGCATCAAATCCCCCCTCTCAAAATAAACAAATTCTCAAATACCCTATGCAACTTGCAATGTTGAGGTATTGGAGAGTTGTCATGGTGACCTATTGGGTGAGTCATTTCCCAAGTTAAAGAGTGTTTTCTACGTGGACTCTCTCTAAGTCATGCAAAAATTATGAAGTGGATGGGGGTAAAACTTTTGGGCATGGGTTTCATGACATACAAGGGTTTGTATTATATCATTTACGAGTGCATTTGTAGAGGGTGCTATGCACCTTCATTTTCAATGAAACCTTTTTCCAAACCCATTCATTCTCATTAATTAATTGAAGTCCAAAACAATTGGGTACTATAAGACATGGAAAGAAAAGAGTATTGCAACATCAATTGAAGCTAGAGGTACACAGAGTAACATATGCATGGAAAGAAAGGAACATCACATAAGTGTACACATCTCAACAAGTGGGACATATATATAATGTGAGTTTGCTTTTGCGGGTCTTCAAATATTTTAAAAGAAATGTTTCATTATTATCAAGACCTCTTTGGGCGATTACCTATAAGGTTATGATTTTTCTTTTATATTGTTCCAACTACATCTCCCTCTAGGCCCTCAACCCCTTTATTCCCATGAAATGGGATACAATCCCTTCTTGGGTCAGTGCACCCTAAAATCTCAAAAGATGAGGGGGAAAAAAGGAAGAAGTATGAAACGTGATAAGTATGATCGGGAATGGCACGATGAATCATCAAGGAGACCTCCCAGTAGCAACCCTTTCCCTGAGGGTGACCACTTACTAGGACCCAATGTTAACCACCAAGGTGAAAACAGGAAAGGAGCATAATTTCCAAGCAAACGTTTTTAAAATCAAGGAAAGACCTTTTGCAACATATTCAAATTCTTCATTTATTAAAATGACACTTATCATAACAACGAACTTGTTACCTCATGGTGAAAGACATGTCATCCTCTATGAGCCAATTTGGTGTAGTGAATGGTGCATCCATCGATCTCATACTGATGAGTGGTGTGATGTGGGGATTTTCATGTTGGTTTGTCTCTTGCTACTCCATCTCTGCAACCTGAGGGCCTCGAGACATCATCTCCTTAGTTATCCATAGAAATGGGGGATAACACACCCCTAGGGAGGTAACACAACTATCCCTTATAAAAAAGAGACCCCATAACCCAATTGATAAGGCACTAGTCTAATTTGCATTGGAGATCTAAAATCATTGCATTTGTATACATGAAAAATAGAGATTTTGCAATTGTCTAAGTTGGAAGTTGATCTTCATGTTATAAGCTTGATTCAGCCACTAAGGCATCTTCTTTAGTCGATTGATTCTCTTGTAGTTATAAACTAATTTCTACAGCCATTAGGGATGTTGAAAACCCTCTTTCATCATCTCTTTTCACTCTTTCTACTGCTGAAAATTGCAAGTAAATAGTGTTAAATATTCTTCTTATCAAGGACTTTCATTTAAGTGCTTTCCTTGTGAATTACAGTGGCTAGAAATTTCTGTTGTAGAAAAAAAATTCTACTACCACAAGAATGCCCTAAAATATTGTTGATAACATCATTTAGAAGCCCTAATTTACCATCCAAAGTTGTGTTTAAATATTTGGATATTATCTACATCTTTAGGGCTTGATTACCCAACAATTATTTGATGTTTTGGATGGTTAATGTTGCAACTATTAAATTATTTATTTGTTGATCTATATATTTCCATACTACTGCAATTCAGGACAGCAAGCTTATCTTGTTGATTCCCTTTGATTCAATCCTTGGTTTTATGATCATTTGTCTTGTTCTAGGCACGAATAACATTGTTTTGTAGGTACATAACACTTGGAAACCTTATCCTCCTTCACAAGACTCTTTTCCAAGCCATTCTTCATCTCCAAGCTTGACCTATAGGGGTTTCACTCATCATCACATCAATTTTCATCTCAATCCCCCTAGGTTCATTGGGATTCCCCCCTTGTGGTGACTTATCATCACTAAAGCTAGGGGAGTGTCTATATTAGGTGACAGTGGGTAGGTACTCTCGTAATTGTCACACTTCTATGGGTTGGGTTGGTATTTTCCCAATCTATAGATTGTGTGATAACAGGGAAAATGATATGAAAAATAAATTGAATATCATCATATAGGGAGGTCAAAATAGCCACATTAATCACCTCTAGGTATGTCTTCTACATCCTTAAATTTTTGTGAAAAAAAACTAGGCCAAAACTGCTAAAAGCACAGTCAAGAGAGTCATCTTTGAGGGGGGAAATGGAGATATTTTCAAAAAACATTTCTATGTAATATAAGCACTTGAGTCTATTTTCTAATACAATTGGAATCACTCCATTTTGACATCGTATGAATAATTTACACCCAAACTAGTGATTGCTTGTTCCAATTTTGCATCTTGATTGTTTATTAACATATTTTACACATCAATTCAAAGTAACATTAAAACCTATTTATAGTAGAAATATGTGTATGAATATAATTTCATCTCCCACTATAATCACGTCAAAATAAAGAGTTATGCCAAAAATGTAAATGTTAGTCCAAGCTGGAAATCATAAACAATTCTGACATGTAAGTTGTTTCTTAACAGGTTTAACATACCAAAACAATGCACTTTCAAAACCCATTTCTAATAGAAATTTCCCTATAAATCTACTTTCAAATGGTCATTGAATCACTCCAACATGATATCATACAAAAAACTTTTCATCGAAACACTGTTAGGTAGTCTAGGGTAGCTACTACTCCTCAACATGTTAAAATGAAAACAACTTCATGACTCCATTTCATATTTATTTCATATTCATTGTTTGTGATTATTTTGATGTTTACTAGAAGAATAAAGTCATCACATCTCTCTTCTTCCATAATCTCACCATGTATTGCAAGACAGCTGCTAGGATTTTTTGCATATTTCCAAGGGTCAACAAGTTCAACTTAACTAACAAATTATTTAAAAGAGTTGCATGAATTTGGATGAAAAGGGTTAAGAAGTGCAAGAAAGAGAAATTATTGGTTTTGTAGCACAATTCATAGATACAATAAAATCATGAAGAGTATTTCACAGTTAAAGTGAATGAAGGTAACCACTGCCTCCATAGGAAGACCATCTCAAAAGAAGAAGAAGTAAAGAAAAAAGGAAAAAAAGAAAAAGAAAAAGCATATATGATGAAAACCTCTCTTGAGGCATCATAGGATATCTTTTGATTTGAAAAAAAACGTTTCCTGACAAATCTTGACCTGTAGAAAAATATACCTTCATAGTGAAAACTCCTTGGGGTGCTCTCAGGCAGAGCAGATGTGAAAACCAACAATGGAAAGTGTGCTCTAAAGAAAAGAAAGCAAAGAAAAAAAAGCAAGTTTACAATGAATTTCTAACTTTTGTTGTATATGGGATATATATCTAGAGCATAGGAAATCAAGCATGAAAACACAAATAAACAACTCAAGAGTCCTTGTTGCAAAGACTAACCAAAGGCACAAAGGAATACAATATGAAAATTTGAATTTTTTTTTAAAGAGGGATATGATATGCTCCAATTAATACCCTTCAAATATTCAACATGATAGCCATTCCAAGATTGGTTTTGTTGTATTATAAAGATTCATGGAAAAGCATCCAAGAAATAGAGGAAAAATAGGTTTCATGTCAAAGATCAAGAATACATTTCCCAACTCAAAGAAGGGACATTGCAATGTACTCTACATCTAAGTATCTTCAAAATTCGTTATGTAGTGTGTCAATTCAAAGAATTCAATCTCAATCTCCACATGAAACATAAGTTCAAAAAGGTGCCAAGAAACCAAAGGTCTCTTCAAGGAGATAGATAAAATCAACATGAATGACATTCTCAAGAAAGTTACCCTCTTCCCATGGCTCATTTATGAAGAGGAAAACATTGATTTGTTCTGTGAGATCATTAAAGAAGAGCTATGAGGGGTTTATCCACTTTCAAAAAAGATAAAAGTCTGGGGTTGGATGGCTGGACTATAGAATTCTTTGACCACTTCTTTAATTTTTTGGATGATGACTCACATTAGATTGTTAAGGAAGTTTGCACTATGGGTAAAATTATCCATTGCATCAATGCCACTTTTATTGCAATCATTCCTAAGATCGATCACCCATCTTCCTTTAAATATTTTAGGCACATCGCTCTCTGCAACTGCCTATATAAAATAATATCTAAAATGATTTTTATTCATTTAAATCATGTGCTCTCCACTTATATTTCTGTGAAACAATTCATCATTTTAAAAGGAATAATTATCCATGAATCCATAGGCTTAGCACAAGAAGATTTGTGTTCCATCAAAGTCCATAAATGTCTAGTTTTGGTAATCAAAATTGACCTTTCAAGGGCCTATGACAAGGTTTATTGGCTTTACCTTCGTCTTCTTCTCCTGGATATTGGTTTCGACTTACCATTAGTCAAGTGGATAATAGTTTGTGTTACCTCTATCTCTTTTGGTGTTCTAATAAATGGAGTGGGTTCTCCTTTCTTCCAATCAACTCAAGGCCTAAGACATGGTTTCGCTCTATCGCCCTTTCTATTCTTTCTTGTGGTCGATTGACTCAACCATGCAATAACAGAAGAAAAAAGAGTGAACAACTTTCATGGCATTCATATGGGGCATTTGGAATGCCTAGTTATTTGTGGATTATATACTAATTTTTTGTTCCTGTGTAGATTTGGATGGCAATCTCTTGAAAGATATTCTATCCCTATTTTGTGAGAAAACATGAATTCTTATAAATGTAGAAAAATATTCCATCTATCTTTTGAATGCATAGGGGCCTCATTGTCAATTATTTTCCACTCTTTTCAAATTCCCCATACATGAGATGGGAGATGGATTCAAGTACCTTGGTTTCAACCTCAAACCTAATAAATATGGTCCTGCTGACTGGCACTGGTTAGCAACCTAGATAGAACACATGATTCATTTTTTGTGTAATAGATGGATCTCTTGTGGGGGAAGACGTGTGTTAATAAAATCAATTATTGAAGCAATTCCCATTTATTGGCACCTTCTAGCCCTTATCCCATATAGGGTCTTGGCTTGCATTCACAAAAAAGGTGCTTAAATTACCTTTGGAAAGGAAACTTTGATTATCTAGGTTCAAACGTGGTGAACTGTAAAAGGATATATAAACCAAAAAATGTTGGAGGATGGGTATTAAGAGACTTATGTACTTTTGTTCATTCTTTGGCAGTGAAATCCTTGTGGGTTTTTTTGACTAGTGATAGTCTTTGGAGATGTATCTTGATCACCACATATATTGAACTAGTTACTCTTATGGACTGAATTCGACAAAGAATAAAGCTACACTCAATGCCCTGAATCAATGACAAGAAATCTCCCAAGCTTTTCTATTTCTTGGTCACTTCCTGGCATGGAAAGTTGGATCGGGCAGGAAGGTAAGGATTGGGTTTGATGTAATAGTTGGATGTGGGGATAATATCTTCCTTTCTGATAATTTAGTGGATCATTTGTGTGAATGGGGGATTTATGCTCTTAATCACATTGGGGATATCACTCTCTATTCAATTTTACATCAACATTGGCTTACAACAGAGTATTTAGGGATGACAAATAACTGGGAGGATGAATGGTCCCAGTATACGATAAAGTTTAGGCAAGTTGATGTCCATATAATAGAGGCCAGGGATGATCTTGTTTGGAACTATCCAAATGCGAGTGTCAGAAAATCCACCAATATGGTTATCAAGTAATGATTTTTGATGTTGGTGATGACTCTTGTTGGTAGTATAAACCCCTCTAGCAATTGAATGGTCCGCCAAAGGGAAAAAAAATATGTTGGCTTCTACTTAAGAATCAAGTTATAACATGGGACCGATTGCAAAGGTAGGGAAAGCATGGTCCGAGTATTTTTTATCTTTGTAAGTTCTCTGAAGAAACAAATCTTCATTTTTTTTTCGATTGTGGTTTTCCATGACAATTCTTGAAGGAACTTGAAAGTCACATGAATGGGGGATTTATACCCTTAACCACATTGGGGATATCACTCTCTCTTCAATTTGGCATCAAATTTGGCTTACAACAGAGGATTTAGGGCTGATGAATAACTATAAGGAGCAATGGTCCCAATATACGATTGAGCTTAGGAAAGTTGATGTCCATATAATAGAGGCCAAGAATGAGCTTGTTTGGAACTATCCAAATGCGGGTGTCAACAACTCCGCCAATCTAGTTATCAAGTAATTATTTTTTATATTGGTGACAACTCTTGTTGGTGGTATAAACCCCTCTATCAATTGAATGGTCTTCCAAAGGGAAAAAAATTCTTCTGGATTGTACTTAAGAATCGAGTTCTAACATGGGACCGATTGCAAAGGTAGGGAAAACATGGTCTGAGTATTTGTTATCTTTGTAAGTGCTCTAAAGAAACAAATCTTCACTTGTTTTTGGATAGTGGTTTTACACGACAAGTCTGGAAGGAACTTGAAAGTCACATGAAGCTTAGACATTTGTGGGATCATGATTCCTTGTCCGCCAATTTTATGTAATTCTTTCATGAAAACCAGTTGAAAACATTTCATACACTCCCTCTCTTGGTCATGTGGGCTATATGGTTGTCTCATAGTTCATGTCTTTTTTATGGCAAGACAAAGCTTGTCTTTAAGGTCTCTCATCGGGTTTTGGCCTTGTTGGCTCACTACAAGTCCTCAAATAATTCAAAAGAGTCGAGACTGTTGGCCCCTTTAGAAATCAATCCCAATTCAACTTGGGGCTCTTTCGATGGATCATGCCAAGAGTTTGGTCACATTTGTGGTGCAACTTTTCAAGTGAATTTTTCCTATACTCATTTTATTACAGATAAATTCAATTTGGGAAGGGGTACTAACAATAAGGAAAATTTAATGGACCCTTTATATATGCTAAAGTGTGTTGCAAATCAAAATATTTATGTGATTAAAGTTTATGGAGACTCCAAATTGACTAGGGAAAGTAATTATTGAAATTATGGACCTTTGGATTCCGGGAAAGTGGTTAAAAGTTATCACGACATCCTTTAAATCCATAATATTTGGCATATATATCATGAATTGAACCTTTTTGCTGACAATATTTTAAAGGAAGCATTGGTATTGCCAAAGTTTTAGTTAATCCAAGAGGAATTTTTGGATGGGGAGGTAATCTCTAGATAGGAAGAAATTATTTTGTGACTGTGATTATGTAACATGTCTCAACATTTTGATTTGTTTTGGTCCCAAAGTTTGGATTATGGTTAAGAAATGTCAAAGATGGATTTTTTGAACTAGTTTTTTGAAGTAGTTTTTTTTTTCTTTTTCTTTTTCTCTGCGCCCTAGGTGCCTAAGGAATGCAACTCTTTCTTAAGTGAAAGAGAAGTTACCATTGTTTAAGGGAAAAAAAATAAGGGTTAAATTTATATATAATGTTATTTCAACATATTAAAACTTTGTTATATGAAAAATAAAGATATATAAAGAACAAAATTAAATTTGTTTTTTTAAAGAAAAATATTTCGTGATTTATTTTTGAGTTATTTTCCATGATTCATGAATGGTAAATGGGGTAAAATATTAGCCTTGATTACAAAGCTTAACCTGGAGGGGATAAAAAAAATCGAACCAGTGACCTCCCCAACTTTGATGGAAAGATTAAGAGTTGAATTTATACATAGTGTATTCTCATCATATTAAATCTATATATAGTGTCGCCTTATCATATTAAAACCTCGTCATATGAAAGATAAAGGTATATAATGCAATAAGGGTTAAATTTATATATATTGTCATATCATCATATTAAAACTTTGTGTTATGAAAGGTAAAGGTGTATAATGCAATAAGGGTTAAATTTTTATATAGTTTCACCTCATCATATTATATAAGAACGAGTGCTTCCTCTTAGAGATCACGGGTTCAAATCTAGAGGGAGGTGGGGTATGTACACCTCCATAGACTTTAGCAGTCAAATAATTGCATGGAGAGGGTCCCTTGTCCCACAAACAAGAGGGTCTCATACACCAATTTGGTGTCTATCTTGGTCGTGACCTTAAGATTCGATTATTACTATTGTTACACTGAAATAAGGGCAAATTTATGTAATTAGTGGTTTAGTGATTTAATTTCATAGTAGGTATAATGGTAAGGGTCAAATATATAGAAGTTTTTTTTTTGTAAGATAAGATCTATATTACTATTATTAAAAAAATGTCATAGCCATCATACTCAGTAGCCTGCCATATAAGAAACCATACTGCAGGGTTTTAAAAAAAATAGTGTCATGGTTTTCCAACCCATATATGTATAAAGTCATGTCTATATTTATATTGACTAACTACTTTTATTTATGGAAAGGACGTGTATTTAAGATAATAAACATAGTCATTATGGAAACATAGTTGAACCTACTTTTTTATTCTTCTTCCATTCATTATTCTTCTCATTTGGTTCCTCTGAGTTGGCTTGAAACTTGTCTTGGTATCCTTGTTGTACATCCTTCTTAATTTCTATGGGGTTTCCAAGTTCCCCTCTAGTGCATGGTTGTGTGGATTTATTTTGCATAATGTTTGTTCCATTTCTTTGACTTCCAAGATATAGGAAATAGACCTGCAGAGCATAATGGCCCAAGGCTTCAACTTTTTTGTCCTGCATCAAAATCCTATGATCCATTTGGTCTAGTTTGGCTATGAACTGAACTTGGGAAGTGTTATGTTCCTTCATAACCTATGCCAGGATAGACTTGAAGGTCAAGTAGAGCTCTATTGTCTTTTGCAATTTTGTGTCCCTGGTTCAAGAGAACCCATAGTGCTTTCCCCAACCAGATATTTCCTCGATGATCTCCTTCATGTACTTCTTATTCTTCCATTGTTGTGCTTGTGCCTAATATTTCTCTAGCATCGCCTTGGTTTCTATATTGAAGTAGTTCTGGTAAAAAAAATTGGCTTCCTCCGCCTCAATATGTGCTTTACGAATGTGACTACCCTTTTCCACTTGTTATGTTGCCTCTTGATGCATAGTCCTCTTACCTTTCTTGTTTCTCTCCTTTTCCCGGTGCACCTCCTCCTCTTGGTGAATACTCTTTTCCTTGGATTCGAGTTTCCTTCCACATCCTTATTGCTTGGTATTCTTATCATCCATTTTTAAGTGACTCGTGCTCTAAGGTTCGTTGATAAGAGGGGGATTGATGAACCTAGTCCAATGGAACCTAACTGCCTATGCATGTATCCCCAAAATTCCCATTTGTCAGATTTCTTTGGAGTATTTCATGTGAGATTCCATCTGAGAAATATGATGATTTTTGGAATTTCTATAGACCAACATTCCACTGCAGGGGTCAATTGTGTTTCCCTTCGTGCTCTGATTTCATTTGTATGCAATGCCTTGCCTATGCATCCATGGACGGGGACTTAACCCTAGCCCCCAAATGGTTCTCTTACATAATCTTCTCCTTAAACTCTTTCCATGACTCATAGTGGCTCGAAACCTTAACTTAGTCCCTGTGTTGATTTTCCTTTTTGAAATAATGATCTCCACACATTACCCTTTCATCCCTTGTAGTTTCATAATGTATCCTTGGGATGGTGGATCAATTATTTCTTGATGGGTTCGAGTGTGGGAGGAGTTGATCATGTTAGTGATTGAGACTTCAATGTACTTATGTTGTCGGTTAGTTATGATATTAATCCTACTTGTGGTACAAATTGTTCTCCCACTTCCATTCTCATAAGTTCCCCTGCTCTCCCATCTGTCTGATCCCGGATTTGGTTGAGCTATTTCATCATGATTACATAACACATATAGGCTATGTTGGATAGAACTGGAGTGAGAAGACCTCAAGATAACATTGAATATCCTCCTTGATGTCCTATGATTTTCTACTTTGTTAATGGTGTGGAAATATATTTTGAGTTGGATTTCCTCTACCCCATCCTAGCTGAGGATTGTTTATGGGTCTAGTAAAGTCACTGCTTTATCATCTAACCTATCTTCCAGCTTTTTGGCATGTATATGGACATGCATGGGAGTAATGTTTACCTAAAATATGATGAAAGTGGCCAGCAGCCCCAACTTGGCATCCAGGCACCAATTCTTTGAAACCTTGTTTAGATTAGAATTGATCCATACCTTCTTGATGGCCTGAATGATTACCTCTGAGTATACTTCCATTATGACAATATTGTAGGTTGTTGTATGTGCTATCTAGATACTGTGTATCAAACAATCCAATTCTACAAAATTATTGGTGATGTTCCCCAAGAGAAACACAAATATTTCAATATTGAGTCATGATAGTCTCTAAATACTCCTCCCGCATCTACTCCTCTTGGATTCCTTTTGGCTACCCCATGAAAATTGAGCTTGATGAATCTTTGTGGGGGCACAAACCATGTATCTAGAGAGGTTTTCATTGTTTGTTGAGTGCATTGAACCACTATTATGGTGCTTTGTTGAATATTCCATTCCTGTAAAATGTTATTTTCCACTCCTTGAAATTATTTTTCCTCGTCCGACCATTGAATTGTGGTGATAGATTCTTGAATGTTGGCTTGGATGATATACTAGACCTTGTTCATGTTTTATGTTGTCCCCTGAAAACTCTATGATTTTTCTCCTTCCAAACATTCCATAATAGAAAGTTTGGGCAAATGTCCAAATTCTACTTACTATGGGATTGTGGAAGGGGGATTGTCTCCAGCTTTTGAAGGTTTGTATTATGTTTCTTGTTATTCGATCTATCTATATGAATATTTGTGCTCCTTTGTCCCATAAATCCAATATCATTGCACATCCATTGAAGAGGTGCTCGGATATTTCTTCTTATCATTGGAAAATATGGGAAATTGACGTCCCTTTGAATCCTCTCTTGATGAACTTGTTATCCCCCACCAGTGAATAACTATTACAAAAATAAAATCTAGAGGCGCCTAGGCAAAAAACATGGAGAGCCAGAAGATGTGCATGCACTTTTAAATATGAACTCTGGATCATTTTTCTAAGTGTGAGCGTCTCTCAATGGCATCAGCAGCATATGACACCCATGGCATTTGGACAGGCCTATCAGACATCCTTGAGAAGCATGTTGCAAGTTGGTAAGTCCGTCATCATGGTAAATATCAAATTAATATCTAAGGCATTTAAGCATGTTCCAAAGAGTCCCTTCTAACTATTAGTCGTTATCTCCTTGGTTATACTTCTTCCTCTGTCATAACTTGACTTGTTATATTAGTTCCTTGGGAGATTGGGTTAGTCTTGGGGAAAATGAAGAACTACTGGGGTTTGTTTTGAATTTTTCATCGTACCATTCCCGATCATACTTACCACTTTCCATCTCGTTAGTCCCTGTTATATCCATTTCTTTAGGTTATATAAACTCACTCAAGAAGGGATATTTCCTCATTCTATGGGAAGAATGAGCGTTTAGGCTCAAAGGGAGACCAGCAAAAGCATGCCTTGGTTATCTACTCAGAGGCTCACCTAGTCTTGTAACACTTGCAAATACATCACCAGGGTGTTACATAGTCTTTGGGTTGTTTGAATCATTTAAGCATGTGTTTTTCAACATGAAAGGAAAAAAACAAGAATAAAATGAATTATCCAAAGAAAGAAAAAAAAAAAAAGTAAAAGAGCGTCAATCATAGGAATATCGCCAAAGTGCTACATATTCTTTGGGTTATCTCCCATGACTAGACGTGTTAAAAGGAAAATACAGGGATTGGAAGGCATCACCTCACAAATAACAGGAACCAAGTGTGTGGTCTACCGTCATCAAAGGCACCCATGAATGAAATACTACGGTCCCTTGTATGTCAATTGCCTAACCTTGAATTATAACCCCGTGACCATCTCATAATCATTACATGACAATGAAGAGACAATCTTTGGGAAATATTTTTAATACTTAGGTGTTAGTCTGGTCTCTCTGGGTCTTTGATAGCATTTTATACCTTGGCTTAGTAAGTTGTATAACCTTCATGAGCTTGTGATGAAATATAAATATGGGGCTTAATGATCCGGTTTAGATTAATTTTATATTACATTGATTATCTTATCATGCTGACGTGACTTGTTTCCTTGTAGACACACATTTTTTAATCTATCTTACAGTTTCTCGCCAAGTGTCATGCCATTCAGATGTTTCAGGATTTCTTAAACGTGTTATTATTATTCTAGTTGTTGCCACACATCACTAGGGTTAGCTAACCCTCATTCGGTTGACATATTTACATTTGACAGATTCCCGAGATACTTCACAGGCCACATCATCACCAATTTCAAGTGATTCAACCCATTTCCCAGCCCAGTGAGATGAATTTTAAGGCAAGTCATTGCATTCTCTAGGGTGACATCACCCCTATTTGGCCAGTTTTTGTGGATCGTTGGATGACTTTGGGCCTTAGAAAGTTGGGTGATAATTTATTGAGGCATCTTTATGATATACAAGCCACTTCGAATTCTTTGGGAGGGAATTTAATGCCACTTGTCATCTCCTGGTGGATTATTTTACACATTATCAAGTTTGATTTGGCCTTGGGACTTATTTTTCCAGTAGATGGAGGTTTGATGCACTTAATTGAGGAAGAAAATTAATTATTTGACTATTCAATAGCCTTGGGAGGCTCATTGCACATCACCAAATGAATATTTTCCTAGATCGTGGGACTTGGGAGGATAATCCCTAGCATCATGGAGGATTTTAATGGATCGATAGACTTTTTTCTTGGTTAGAGAATTATTACATGCTTCAAGGAGAAATCGTTGGGCCTTTTGCTTTGGTCAAAGATGCTTAATGGAAATTTATTTTCCATATTTTAAATTTATTACAAAAAAAAAATCCTTTCACCCAAATCACATGGTCAAAGAGTCAAATCATTTTTTAAAAAGGGGATAAATTAATTATTATAGGATTTTTTAAATTGAGATGTTTATTGTGGATAATCCCTAGGAGGATTAACTAATTTTAAAAGGGGATTTTTTTTTTTTTTAAATCTCTAGAAGAGATTAATAAGTGGAAAAAACTTGAATATTCTTAGAGAAAACCCTAAAGTTGGTTGATTTGTGGACAAATCCAACTGAGTGGAGGATTATAAATCCAACACTTGAGATTTGATGATGGGCTTTTTTGTGGAGCCTCCTCTATACTATGATGTTATTTCCCAATGGTGTGCTATGGCTTTCCTCTTGGTGTCTTGTGATGCGTTTTGCTTGGAGTGTTTTGTGATGGATGCTTGGAGATACTTTTATGGTGGATCTTTCTTTTGAATGCGCATGTTATCTACTTCAAGTAAATTTTTGGTGAGATCTACTTTATATTTCTTCTAAGAGTTCATTGAATAATTTTGGGTCTAAAGGAAATATTTTCAAGAGCTAGCTAATAAACTATACCTCTTGAGAGTTGTTTCTTGGATATTATCTTGTACTAGGGACTAGGTAAAACTAGCAACCCTTTTGTAGGTTATATCCACTCTTTTGAAGACCTCTTGTGAGCTAGATGATTTTGTTTCTAACCCTTTTGCAGGATAGTGACAAGCTACAACCTTCAAGGGAGATTTACTTAAACATCTTCTAGTTCTTCTCCAAGACTAGTTTGAATCCATTACCCAAGAGAACAAGGCACTAATCTACATTGCAGAGAGAAAATAATTGCATTAGGAAATGTGGAAAAACACTCAATTGAAATTTTGACTTCACGGCTACACTCACACCCTTAAGGTGAGCCATCTTGTATTTGGGGAGATTTTTGGGGGGGCTCTAGCCTCCCCATTTTCTAAACCCTCTTTCACCTTTTTCTCCTCTCTTACTTTTGTAACCCTAGGTTACTAGATCTAGTCTTTTTCTAACTTATATTAGGAAAGTAACACATGGGTTTTGTAGGCCATGCTTAGATCTGACATTCTATATAGTTAGTTTGCATTTTGAGTGATACATATTTTTTAGGGACATGGTTAAAAGCTACAGACATTAGCTTTTTATTCAGAAAATTAACAGTTAGGACATCATGAATTTGAGTAAGTTTTAGGCCCTAGTTCTAGCTAGTCTTTATTTCTAACACTTAGGTAGTATTATTAGGGTGTCTTAGCTAGTTTCTAGAGCTTTATAGTGGATTTTAAAGTGGTTTTAAATCTGATTTCACTGCCACAAATTCATGTTTAAGATCTGGTTATACTTCTTAAAGTGATCTAAAACCTTCTAAATTCATACTCCCTTTGTTGAAGAAAATTGTGAAGTATTTTGGGGCTTTCCTCTTGAATGTTTGGGATTTGATTTAAGGTGATTGAATTGACATTTCAGATCTGATATATATGTTTAACCACTGCCGAAAATTACATTTCAGATACTGTTGAGTGTTAAAAAGTGATCTAAAAATATCTTAAAATCAACCCTTAGACATTGGGATTAAAATTGCATACTTATCTCTAGTCTGTGGCAAAGAAGATCTAATTTGATTGGATAAATTTGAGAAGTTAAGAGTGATGATTTCTTGTCTCACATAAAAGACCATTATTCTGATATATGATTTAAGCAAGTCTATGGTCTATTTCTAAGTGACTTTTGTGGAGAATAGTGAGATGAAAACTTGCTTGTTAAGGAGATTTTGTGGTATTTGAGTGCAAAAAATATATCTCATTGATTTGAAATGATTCATACTCATTGATCTCATTGATATATTGGATATATCAAATTGGGATTAATTGCAAGTAATCTTTTTAATCGTTATAATCACTTGTGTAACTCATTGGCATAAATGAAATAAGTGGTTTACATGTTAATCTTGTGATTTTAAGAATTATTCAATTAAAATATTTGGGAATATTCTAGGGGTTTTAGAAGAGACGTATTCGAGCATATATAAGCATAGGATCTGTCATTTTTTGTTCAGCGTTGCATCCTGGGGGCTTGTATTTCTCTCACATACCTCGACATATATTATAAGACTATGGTTGCTTCGTCATACTTAGACCTACTTAAGACCAAAATTACTCACTTCAATAATGACCTACTGTCGTCATTACAAGTGTCACAAGTGTCACACCTTGGACACAAATGTCGCAAGTGTCACAAATATCATACGACATCATAGGAACACTTGAGACTAGTTAAAAGAAGGATATGTCATTTGACAAAGAGTATAAATATTTTGCCTTGAGAAAGACCACTTGAAAATAATTTTTGAAGGGCAGCGCTCCCCTACCCATTGGCAGGGAGTGCTAGTGCCTCTTGCCTTCATTTGGGGGAGCATTGTGTTGTTGAGGAAATCAGGGGA
The DNA here is from genome assembly GCA_009831015.1 of Picea engelmannii. NCBI lineage: Eukaryota > Viridiplantae > Streptophyta > Pinopsida > Pinales > Pinaceae > Picea > Picea engelmannii. The sequence goes on along the minus strand of ML783403.1, from coordinate 364,843 downwards.
AGATTCCCTTTATCTCTGAAGTCAGTTTGATTAGAATCTGAGGCCAAGCCTAGATCTTAGGGAGGATCCACAAGTGATGGAGAAAGAGCCTCAACCTATCCCAAGAATATCTAAGGTGGTTGGGCCTCTCAAAGCCTATATAAGGAGGCCTCCTCATGGTGAAAGGGAGGGACATTGAAGGCATCAAACTTATGATCTCATAAGGGATAATTATCAGTGAAAACATAGTCATTTTGATTGTGGATCATTTGAGCAAGGGGTTGGACAAGGAGAGATGGATGAGGTTGCTACATTTGCATCTACAATTGTAAGCACCCTATTGTGTTCTCATTAATACATGTGCTTGGCCTATTTCCTTCAATATTATGTACATCTGCATGAACTTTTCTTTGATGGATAGATCTAGTTTCAAAATAATCATGGTAGAATAGGAAGTATGATTTGTCTTTGTTGTTTATTGGATTGCAGGACTTGTTGAAGAGCTTAGGGATCAAAGCTCAACTTCGATCGGGTGAGGAAAAACATCGTAAAAAGGTACTCATGTATTCTTCCTCTTCTCTATAGATTAGCCTAGCTAGGTTTAATTTGCCTAGTTAGCACTTTTCTGTCTTGGTCATAGGGGTCTAGGATTCAAGAGGGAATTCACTTGTCTGCGGGGGCATTTTCCTATAATAGAAATTGGTGACTCCACTGGGGACTGAAGATTTCAGTTTTGGTTTCCTTCCTTGGTCTTGTTTTTGGCCTTTGCTCACCTTTAGATATTATTCATTGTATGTTTCTAGTTCTTAGATGTGTTGTTGGCTTTTGGATTCATCCCATACACACTGAATTTCATAGTTTTCTAGAGTTTTTTTATTTATGGGAAAGTTTCGAGCGCTGGTCTTTTTCTGCTAAAAAATCTATTGGGAATCCATCTCTGAGTGTAGTTTTTGTTCATTCATCTGCTCAGGATTGTTACTATCTCAGTGTGTCTTTGTTTTAACCTCCAACCATTTGATTTCTAATCATTTATGATGTTTTGTTTCTATTTTTGACATCGCTCTTCCTTGCTTTGAGTCACTCTTCTTCTTTGAGATTCGGAGTCGATCTACTGCTTTCTCATTTATCTGATTGTATGAAAGTTGTTGTAAGGAAATTCAGAGATCTATGCACTATTCCATTTGATCTTTGAGGTCATTTTTCCCAAGCAATTTCTCCTATTTGAGTTTTTGGTTTTCTTTTTGCAAGTTTGGTTTCATTTTTGCTTCTTATTTGATCATAGTGAGAGTGTTTTTTTGTTTGTATGGTGATTGCTTCCGGTTGCTTAAAATTTGCAAAGAACAAAGTCTGATTGGAATAAGAATCTTTGAATCAAGTTGATTTTAATTGATATTCAAACAAAGAAGATAGATGCATTCTTGCTTTTGGGTAGTGAAACTAGTTTGCATTTAAAGTAGCGAAATTTCATGGTTTTTTGCATTTTTGGTCTTGAATTCTTAAAAAACAAATTCCCCCTCATGGTCGGGGGGGGCGGGGGGGCAAGAATCGTGTATTGGTGTACAATCTCTTTGACTTATTTCTTGAAGATCTTAATATTGATGAGTTTGATAAAATTTTGGGACATTATGCATTTGGGAATGATAAACGTTTTCTCCTTCTCGTAATATAGCTTTCATCGAAGAGAAATATTTGCATTCTCATTTATTTGCATTGTTTAGAGTCGGTCAAAACATCATTTAGTCCACACCATTTTCCTCTTGAGTAAACAACAGCCTTAAAATTCAAGCACTAAACTAAAATTTATTATACATTTTTACATTTTCTGGTAGCAAACCTACATTAGCTTAGGGTGTAGGGATTTGGAATAGGTGTGAAAGATAACTTTCCAAAGCTTTAAACAAACATAGAATCTTGAGTTAGGGAGCGGTGAAATACATTTACTACATTTTTTCCTGGGAAGCCCTTATAACACAAGGGTCAATCATGAGGTCGCATTAGGGCCGACAGAGTTACTCACCCTAATTTGTTGGTCTTAGTGTAGATATTGTGTGTATTATTGGGTCTCACTTGAGGGTATACCCACAATTATGTGTGGGAGCCTCTCAAGTTGATTTCGGGCTAGATACTCTGCCTTTGCACGTAGACTGGACTGTCGACTGTTTCCCCAGACATCATTGTTGTAGTTAGTAACCTTACTAGCCTATATCTTTAGGATATTTACATGAGGTGACTATGGAGGGGAAAGTATTCATGGTACCTGTTATCACCCCATAAATTATGGGGATCAACTGATGACTTGGATATTATCTGTCTCTAGTATTTTGTTGACAAATGATGTTTCATTCTGCAAATAATTTGAAAGAAAAAGAAAAGAAGAGGGCATAAAAGAATTGAAACAAAAGCCCCATGCAATAATAGTAACTTGGCCATACCTTTCAAGCATGGCCAAGTTCTTTTTAAATTTAATGTTGCTAGGTTAGTGAATAAATCTGACCAGACTGTCTAATCCTGGTCAG
>ML783403.1:342009-362198 GCA_009831015.1 Picea engelmannii | reverse complement strand
GGGGGGGGGGGGGGGGTCCGGAATGAGTAATAAATGATGCGCTAAGATCTGCGGCCAGGAAACGGGCGCGCAGATCAACGGTTTATAATGGATTTCGGACCCCCCTGGATGTTCTACTTTTAACCAAAGGGGGGGGGTCCGCAATGGATATTCCCTCCGATGGGCCCCTTGTCATAGGTGGCACAAATCTATTGGTCCTGAAGTCTTTTCACCATATGCCATCTGACAGCCTCCATCACTCAGGGACGTCATCCTCCACTGATGCCACTTGTTCTGCTTGTTCCCGAGTTGTATCCCATCCCATAACTGTTGTCAGTCCCTGTTGTCAGTTCCTCACCCCTTTCACTCATGAACAGCCCCTTATTGCGACTTTTACCACCAATCCCTGGCCACCATGTCACCCGTCCGTATGCTTGGACACCGTCACCTGCCACCTCATCCCAAGTGGCCCGTTGTCTATTTATTACAGGATAACATACCCGTTATCCTGCTGACATGTCTCCCGCGTCCAACCGACCCAAGTTTTGAATAAAACTACCCTTATTCCCCTTTCCTTCGTTATTCAGCCATTGCGCCAGAAAACTTACCTCTTATTCCTCCATTGCTTCCCCGTTGCCTTCATCCACAGTTATTCGACCCCACTAACATATTATTTATTGCAGGTACTGTTGCAGAGATGGCGCCAAAGCCAAGGCTAGTGGAAGGAGAAGAGAATCCTTTTCTTCCTCCTCCTGTTGACCTGGACAAAATCCCGTTGGTGGATAAAGACAGGTTGATCGTAGATACCATTTGTGACTTTGATTTTTCAGACCTCCAGTCATGGCTCCGGGAAGTGTTCCTAGACCAGAGCGATGAGATTGGACTCTGGGAGTCCAATTTGCCCCTGTACCTTTTTCCCCAGATACACCACTTTCCCGAATTCGCCCTCAAATGCCAAGCTCATTGTATTCCCGACCAGAGGGCCATCGTCTCATCATCTGGAGACGTCCTCTTCTTCATCACTCCCGAAGACATTGACCAAATGATGCAAATTCCCTGTGATGATTCTGTCTCTCCTTTCAACCTAGAAATCCTTACAGATCTATATCAAAAGATGACCTTGCCACAGAGAGCTCAAATTTTTGAGTTGTTCCTTCCCACCTCCGCTAAATTCCCTTCCACCAATCCACCTTACCCGTCATCCATGTTCTCCACCAAGGGAAACCAGATCATTTCCTCTCTTTGCGCTCTATTAGGATACTATTCTGACCAGTGGGTAGATGAGCCCATTCTGGGTTTTCTATCCATTTTCTCCACTGATGAAAAACCCACCACCCAGTTCAATTTCAGTACCTTCTTGGCCAACAATATTCACGAAAAGTTCGTGAATTTTGGCACAGAAGGCATGTTCATATATTCTTCTATATTGGCCTACATGTTTGTTTTCTATCAAGCAGACAAGTTCAGTTTTTCAATGCAGAAAATGGACGCAGACGGAAGGCCACAACCAGTCACAACGTGGACATCTTTGTTGAAGCGCAATTCCACAGATTATAGCTTCAAGGCATTTATTGATCTTTTCTACCACCCTGTGGTAAGCATGTTGAGTGGCAGGCTCGAGCCACGAATAAATGACGAGGTCCAGAGAATCCTACATCTCTCGGACAATGCAAAGACAGGTGACTGGTACCTGTATCAAAGCCACACCGAGATCAGAGTTTTCAGGTGCGAATTGGCACCTTACAAACTACCTCAATATGTGCCGGTAAGAATCTTTGCGTTAGAATATATTATAAAGATAATGAATTTAGATGACATTCATTTTGTTTCCCTGAAGAAGAAGCAGCAATTGAGAATCAAGGGGCAGATTGGTTATTTCATCTGCAATAGTCAAGGCGTCGGGGAAGAAGCTGACAAAATGTTGAAGGAGATGAAATTATTTACGAGTTTCACATGGCACTATGATCCATGCAGGATCATTTCAGAAATGCGGGTGAAAAATAAAAACATCCTGTATGTTCATGAGTCCAAGCTAGAGATCGAAAAATTTGCAAATCAGACAGTGTTGGTGCCTGACACCTTGGTTGAAGTGGAGCAGCAGGTTCCACCGACAACTGTGCAGCCAACTACCACGCCACAGGTCCCCAAGGAAAAAAGGCCTTGACAGGAGTCATCTCCGCCTGTAACGGAGGTATCATCAGAAGAGTTCCAGATGCACACCAAGAGGCCAAAAATAGTTTCAATGGCTGGCACAACAGTAGAACAAGAAGCCTCGCCTACCACAGTAACTACCACAGTAATCAAGTTGGTCATTCCACCATTTGGTTCAAGCCTTTATCAGGGCATCACCCCAACAGTACCAAAGAAATCCACAGACTCTCCCCTGAACAATCAGCCAGGCAATACTGGGCCCAAATTGGGCATCTTTGAGAAATACAAGATGATCAAGAAGAAGAATCAAACCCTCACTAGCAGCACTTATGCCCAGTTTCGGAAACAAACGTCGACTGCGTAGCATAGATTGTTGTCTGAATTCGACATAGAGAAGGGTAGGATGCACATGGATTACCTCCAAGCGCAGGTACCAGATCCCAAGATGATCTCAGACTACAAGAGGGCCACCTTCGAATTCTAGGCGAAGAACGTACACCCAGTAGATCAGATGGATCTGCACAAAAAAATAGGGGAGATGGTTTTCCACACATTGGCACATGCTTCAGCTTCTGCAGCAAAATTTTAGGTATCATTGAACAATGCTCAAACGCAGCTCAAGTTGGAGAAGATATCTTCTTTCGCGAAGGACAACCGAATCAAAACTTTGGAGGAGCTGGTCCTCAAGATAGGCTACGATCCTTCAAATGTCAAAGATGCAGAGGAGATGATAAAGAAAAAGAATGTAGACATCACTTCCTTGAGGAAACAGTTGAAACTCCCACCCAGAGAAGACTCACAGGCTAAGGAGATAGCAGAGAAGGAAGGCGAGAAGGACGAAATTCTCAAGCTGCTCATGGAGCAGAATGCACAGCTCAAAGAGATGGAGGCTGAGATGGAGAGATTACTAAAAGAGAAGGAGCAGATGAAGCCAAAGGAATTCATTCCATTGAGTGTCATTCCTATCTCAGGAGCAATCACAGCAGCAGTAACAGCAATCCCATTTGAAACACCAGTGACACCACAAGAAGGGACAACAGACCTTGCCAAATCCATGGGGAAGATGAACCTGCAAGAGACAGAAATCAACAGGATGAAGAAGGAAGTTGAGAACCTCCAAGAGCTCAAAACTTCTTTTCAAACCAGCCTATCCAAATAAACGCAGGTAACTGAGAAGCTCAGGAAAGAACTACAGCAGCTCCAGAAACAAACCATGGCAGGAAAGACTTTGGCTGAGGTCAAAGAAAATGTATGGACAGATATCACAAAGTCCATAAATGAGATATGGCCCATGATCCAAATTATGTTTGAATAGAATGAGTTGCTCCAGAGGAGCAAACAGGCCATTGAGAAAATTAGAGTAGAATTGGGGGATGGACCAACTCAGGCTAATGATATCATCAAATTCCTCAATTCAAAAACCAGAGAAGAGTTAGAAGAGCTGAAGATAGAAGACAGAACAGAGACAATCCTTAAGGTTAAGAGGGTTTTGACCAAGAGAGGATTAATGTTGCAGCTCGAAGAGAAGGTTCAGGTAATGGACCAGGGGGTACAAAAGTTTTTCAATAAGATTGATGCTCTCCAAAAGAAAGGCTTACCTAGTCTGAAGGTCATTAATGATAAACTAATGACACTCCTGGATTACAAGAAGAGATTGGTTGAAGTGTCCAAAGACAGTTCAAAGTTTGCAGGCATACAAGGGAGCATCACCGACAAAGCATTCATGGTTGCCCTACAGTTGGACATTAGTATCCAACATGAGATTCGATACATATTCCTTACTAAGCCCACATTCTCTAAGTATACAGACATGGATGAAGTGTATCGGAGACTACTCAAAGTCACAGTGCCTAGTCATCTCAGATGGGAAGAACTCTGTGATCTTCTCGATTAGCAGATGAGTTGTCCAGGTCCAGTTACCTATCCAGTCAGAAGAGGTTACACAGGAACCTCGCCAACGGCCTACCCCAGAAATTCCGCATGCAGTTGTACCGAGTCATCAAGCAGTTTTGATTAGTTAAATCAGTTAGGCTAAAAATAGAATGAGCATGTCTTGATCAGTTATGACAGGAACGTTTGCAATTTGAATTATAAATACTTCACCTTTCGAAGTATTGAGGGTTGTTTATCTTTACACCCTAACGCTATCAGACTGTAATCATTTTTGAAGAGATCTGCCATTAATAAAGAGGAAGCACTTTTAAAGGATTCTTGTGTGTATTCATTGGTGACGTTTCTCTAAGTTGAATGTTTTTCTTGCTTTGTGATCATTTTGTTTTCTGAAACTAATCTTTAAAAGTAACGCATGTTGCAATATTTATCCTAGATACCCTATTTCTGACTTTAAAGGTTTTAATGTTTATCTTCTGAGGTTTTCAATTAAGGAATTCTTAACTGCTTCTTAGTTGAATTATCTATCTCATCTTTTCTTCTATCCATCATATAAATTATTAAGATCCAATGAGTATATTATCTCGCCCAGTGGAAGTTTTCCTTTATGTTTCTAGTTTGAATCTCATATTGATTATAACACAGACCCCATAGCCCAATGGAGGTGTAGACTGTCTCAACCAATTCATAAACACTTTTACAACCAAACCTACCTGTTCCTTTACCTAGCCTAATATCTAAAGTTAGAAAACAAAGCTAAATCATATAGAGAGATCCCTCTCTGAAGCTGGAAGGGATGGATCCCAGCTTTAAAAGCGATTGGATAAAGTTACCTTCGTAGATTTCTTCTTTTTCAACCTCTAGGAAATTTACCAAGTACTAACAGTACCTAGAATCGACATTGGCCAAACTCACTCGGACTCCTTGGAGGGTATACCCACGATTATGTGTGGGAGCTAGCACCAAGGTGTAAGTCTGTTAAGTAGGTCGTCAATGTAACTTTTCCACCCACTCTATCTCAGCCCCTTCTTGCATTGTTCCCGTGACATTGGATTTCATCACCAACTAGTGCGTTCATTGTGAGAAGGTTTTGTTTGTTTGATTGCTTCCTAGATTTTTAGCGTGTGTTTTTTATTTTCCCTAGCAGACTCTAGGTTGGATATTTGTTTAATGGCATCAGTTCCCGAAACTACCAATGGAGCAACAACTGCTCTGGGAGAACCTTTTTTTTTTCCTTCTTACGGAAACGTTGGTCCTCCTTACATTGCTACTTTGAGCCTTCTAGGTATCACAATTGGATTACCGGTATGGTTGTTTTCCACTTCGGTAATATAGAATGCAGCAAGTACTTCAGATATAAGCACATGACCCACACATCAACCTCATGTTAACATTTCTCCTTCTTCACCCATCGGGTCTCCTTCCCTTTCTCCTTCTTCGCCTAGTGAAATCTCTAAAGCGAGTATCCAGGTTGATAAGAAGAAAAAGAAAAAGAAAGAGAAGAAGAAGAAGAACCAGAAAGGGACCAAGCCTCCAACTACATCATATGTTGGATCCAAACAACCATCTACTATTAATCGTACTGGGAGTGTTTATGAGGTCGATAAGACTACAACAAAGAATCTGAAACCCAAATTCCCTTACAGTCTTTGTAAGGGTGACCACTTTCTGTGGGATTTCCCTGGTCTTCCCAAGGTCTTATAAATGTGTTTTTCCACGTCATCAGCCCCTGCTGGATATGTTGGTGACACTCTGTCAACTAGTGATGTTAAGGTTGGTAAGAAGAAGACAATTGTCAAGTTTCCTTGCATGTTATGTAAAGGTGATCATTACTCTCACTTTTGTCCTCGTATGGACAAAGCTTCTTCTCTTTTGAAAAAGCTTCAACTTCCAACTGGTTATCATAAGATTTCCCCCAACCCATTGTTAGTTGATGGACTGGTCAATATGATTCCATCCTCAGTCAGTTCGGTTGATCAAGTGGTCAATATAGTTTCATCCTCGATTGAACCACAAACCCAAGTAGATGATCGAGTTTCGTCATCGATCAGCCCCACTCTTCATCTAAAGACTGAAGCCAAACTAGTCGATCTGGCTCCACCATCGGTCGATCCCACTCCTCCTCTAAAGAGTGCCAAAGTGGTTTCTCTAGTTACATCATCGGTCAATCCCACTCCTCCTCTGAAGAGTGCCAAATTGGTTGCTCTGGTTACACCATCCATCGACCCCATTCTCCCCTTGGAGAATAAAACCCAAGTGATCGATTTGATCCCATAATCAGTCGATCCTACTCTCCTGCTCGAGAGTAAACCCGATACTTCCCACATTTTTCTCATTGATACATAATCTACCGTGTTGGGGGGCATTCCTCCTTCTCCCGCAAAACCCCCTCCAAGTAATGAGGCCATCCTTTTTTATTGGGGTGCGCTAAGTGAACCTCGTCTTCCCTCTCACATTCCTTTCAATGTTACAGTACAGGTTTGTGGTCGGGTCGTTCCTCATACACCAATAGATGAAGGTGCGTATGTTAGTATTTTATCCTCTATTGCTTGGAAATATTTTGGTTATCCTCAGTTTGTACCAGTTACGTAGAATCTGTTATCTTTTAATAGAAGAACCACACACCCTTTTGGATTCCTTCCTCGGTTTCCCATAACTTTGGGAGGGAAAATTGTCTTCATTGATGTTATGGTAGTCCAAGATCCCTTGGATTTCAATTTACTCCTTGGGCGAGATTATGTCTATGCCATGAAAGCTATTGTGTCCACTTTTTTCTGTGTGATATATTTCCCTCACGATGGAAGAATTGTGGCTATTGATCAACTTTCATGCATTGGTCCTGACTTGATTACCAACCCAATGACCTCCCTAAACAATTCTTATATGCAGATGGTATCTCCCCTACCACAGGTCAATTATGTGGTGTTATCTCCCATGCCTTTAGCTATCGATGCAGATGAGCCTCTCACTGTAAGCTCAGCCTTTTGTGACTTAGATCCGGTAGTTGACATGGTGATATCTTCGATAGGGCTATTAGATCTAGATATCCCTACCCTTATCGAGGTCTTCGACATGTATTCCTTCCAGAGTGCTTCTCTTCCATCTAGTGAAGATCTCCTGGAAGCCATGATTGACATGTGTCCCTTGACATGTATTCCTTCCAAGGCGTTATCCTCTTGGAAGCCATGATCAAGAAGAGGTCATGAGAATAATTTTCCTTTCTGTAGCAAGCTCATTAAAAAATGAAATAGAAGCTATGAGCATAGTTTCTCTTCTCTGTAGCAAGCTCGTTAAAAAATGAAACAGAGGTCACGAGCATAGTTTTGCTTCTCTGTGGCAAGATCGTTAAAAATCAAACAAAGGTCTTGAGCATAGTTTTACTTCTCTGTGGAAAGCTCGTTAAAAAATGAAACAGAAATATGGGGATTGAACCCAGAGCCATGAGCATAGTTTTACTTCTTTGTGGCAAGATTGTTAAAAAAAGAAACAGAGGTCTTGAGCATAGTTCTTTTCATGTTTCAAGCTCGTTAAAAAATGAAACAGTCACCTCTCCCGAGTCTTTTCACTAGATCTTGTAGATATTGAGTCGAGACTTTTAGATGTCGAGTCGAGTCTTTCATTAGGTCTCATATTTGAACCTTCATTTCATCCACCCTTATCCTTTTTCTCCACCTAGTACAGAAATTGGTGACAACCTCAAAGTCGGTGAATGAATTGAATCTTAGGGGGACATGTCTCCACCATTTGATTATCATTTTGGAGTTAAGCTGCTAGCTTTTCAAGCTGGGGGTAGAGTACCAACCGTCCATCGGTATCCCTACCTTTGGAAATTACGTTGGGAATCTACAAGCATCAGTTTAATTTTGTTTCAAGCTTGTGTAAAAATGAAACCAATACCGATCTTAGTATTTGTTCTTTCGCATGCTCGTAAATACATGAGAATAAGTTATTGAGCTTAGTATTTATTCTTTCTCGTGCTTGTAAATACATGAGAGTGTAACAGAGTAGAATTTTATCACTTTTTCAGACTCGTAAAGGTTATACGAAAAAGGAACCCCACGGAGTCTCCTTTAATCTCTTTTCAGACTCTTTAAACATGAAAAGATTGTCGAGTGATCTTGCTTCCTTTCACACTCGTTTAAAAGGTTTTAAAAGGGCATCTCCTAAGTGGTAGTTTATCTCTTTTTCAGACTTTGGAGACTAATATTACGAAAAAGGACACCCCTGGAGTTGCCTTTAAGCTCTTTTATGACTCTCTAAACATGAAAATATTGTTGAGTGATCTTGCTTCATTTGCCACTCGTTAAAAGGTTTGAAAGGGCGTCTTTCGAGTGATAATTTATCTCTTTTTCAGCCTCACAATACTAACATTATGAAAAAGGAAAACCCTACAGTCATCTTTAAGTTCTTTTCAGACTCTCTAAACATGAAAAATCATCAAGTTTAACTTCTATGTACATTAAAAAAAAATCATACATTGAAGGGGCCATATGGGACCGAACCCTTACTTATTCTAGTTCGTTAAACAAAGGAAGAGGGACTTACCAAAGGTGAGTTATATCGATCATTTTTTATCCTCCTTGAGCCCGTTAAATTAAAAAAAAGAGGTGCTCATCCATCTGGATGGGGGAAAAAAATTGAAGGAAGCAAGCCAAGCAGTTTTTGAAAACATCACAGGTCACTCTTACGGTCTCCCTTGAACACAGCATTTTGTCTTTGCATACATTTTAATCTGCTGAACCTCTGAAATGAACCAATCATCTGATTTTCTTTACTCCTTTGGGTCACCCGACGAAAGTCACAGTATCCACTGCATCATCATGTTTTGGTCCATGTCATGTTTCTGTTGTTGTGCCTCAGTGTTCAAGGGAAGTATATGCCTCGAGAGTCAACCATCACAAATTTCTTGTTTCAACACCTGTGTCAGTCTGTTCTCATCTAATTCCCCACCTTATATCTTTATGTCAGTTTCATGTCGTTGATGGGGGATACATCAAGGCCATCCTTCGACGAGTCTATTCTTGTCGACTTCAACACATTATCCAAGAACTAGACCTAGAAATCAGTTAGTACCTTGGGACCTGCATGCCTCAATGGTAGGCCTCCTCACTTCCGACAGTAGGTTTGCATCATTGACATCTGATCGGATGATTCCATGAATGATCAACTTTAGCTCATTTATTCACATTCGCTGGAATGTACTAGGGTACCTTGGGAATCATTGACATCAATGGTGATTTCCCTCGCACTTGTTAACGGTTTACCCCATTGATCGGTAATCAAGTGGTTTCTACCATGTTCGACATCAGGACATATTCACATGGCTAGACTCGTACTGCATCGGGATCGGTAAGAAGACACTGGGTTGAGTGATCACTCTGATATATACTTTACCCAAGTTGGACAGAGTTTCTTTTGAGAATATTGACACATATATTGTCCCATAGATCCAATTTGTATTGGTCTGTGGCTATGTCTTGTCGTCTCGTAGATCCACTGTGTATCTTTGGTGGCTACGATCATTCCATGTCATTGAAGTATATATCCACATTGTATCTTTGGTGGCTATATATTTTTTGTTAATATAATTATGGATTCGCAGTGTATCTTATGGCGGTCATACCTTGAAAGTCTTTATAACTCAAGCATAGGTATGGCTACCTTGGGTTTGAAACATATCATAACATTTGTCTAATGGTTGTATGCAGCTTCTACTAGGTTCTCTGAGTCCATACCCTTGCTCGAAAAAGTCTACAAAGTACTTCAGTCATCAGTTTTTGTCTTCTAACTTCGCACTTTGGCGGGAAATTTGTTACACACCAAAATTACTCACTTCAATGATGACCTATTGTCGTCATTACAAGTGTCACAAGTGTAACACCTTGGACACAAATATCGCATAGTCATAATTATCAGTGAAATAATAGTCATTTTGATTGTGGATCATTTGAGCAAGGGGTTGGAAAAGGAGAGTTGGATGAGGCTACTACATCTGCATCTACAATTGTAAGCACCCTATTTTGTCCTCATTAATACATGTGCTTGGCCTGTTTCCTTCAAGATTATGTACATCTGGATGAACTTGTCTTTGATGGATAGATATAGTTTCAAACTAATCATGGTAGAATAGGAAGTATGCTTTGTCTTTGTTGTTTATTGGATTGCAATACTTGTTGAAGAGCTTAAGGATCAAAGATTAACTTGGATTGGGCGAGGACAAATGTAGTAAAAAGGTACTCATACATTCTTCCTCTTCTCTATACATTAGCCTAGCTAGGTTTAAAGGAATGTCAGTGATAAAAGTTAGCACTTTTCTATCTTGATCATAGGGGTCTAGGATCCAACAGGGAATTCACTTGTCCGTAGGGGAACTTTCCTATAACAAGAGGGGATTTTGTCAAACGGTTGTGCATTAGACAACACTACTACTGACTGTACTCCTATCTTGGAGATCATCTAGAATCCTTGAAACAAATGAGAAAACCTATTAGTTGTATTGATTGTTGTAGTGCACCGAAAACAACATTCAGGAAGATTATCCTCTCGTACCAAGGTGGCCTGAGAACCCCTTAGGTATATTTGAGGGATACAACTAGACACTCCTGTGAGGATCCTTTTGCCTAAGCCTGTCGGGTATACACATTCAATTGGCCAAATATGACATTGCCTTAATATTAAATTTTTTATCACTTGGTATTTAAGACTACAACTTTCACATCAGCGATCAATGGCAGGGTTAACTTATTGGTCCTGCATTTTATTTACACTTGGAATAATTGACATTTTGTCGCAGGTGACTTACTCTTCACCCTTACCTTCACCCTTCCTCCATTCATTCATAGCCTTTTTGACCTTCATTGACTATGTATCATGACCTCTCAGGGCCTTCTTATACCTTTCATTGTCTTTCCCCAGGGTCACCCGAGACCTTTCCTCGGGTGACAATAGGTTTCATACCGGTGTGTTTTCCATTGGTTAATATTGCAAAAGGATCTAGTGCAACCTAAAATATGTGTGGTAACATTTTATGGCATCGTTTTCGAGGAGGATTTAGAATCTTTCTCGAGCCCATATGACAAACCCTCTTTTGGCAGGCCATCTTCCCTCTGGGCCTTTTCCCTTAGTTTTCCTGGCAACTCCACCTGAGGGTCTTACCCTTTACCCTTTCCCCTTTTTGGTTAGATTTAAAAGCTTACCTGGTGACTCCACCCTCTAAGAAGGCAACCGATAAGAATATTTTTCCACTCCCTCCACCTAATCATAAGCCTTTGCTTACCTACTAAATAAGATCTCCTCACAATCCTCCCATCATAAACAATTTTTTCCAAGGAACTCTCATGTTACGTCCTCCTATCAAAATGCCTCCTTCATGGGCCAACCTCTTTTAAAAACCTCTTAACTTAAAAAACATTATCAGTCAATCCCATGACATGCCCAAGGATATTGATAAATGGTTGCCTAAAGTTTTTGAAAAAAATGTGGTCACAGTCGAAGAACATATTGATCAACTAATCGGTGCCTTTGAAATCATGTGTGTTGATCATGTTGATGTAGCCATGAAAATTTTCTCCATATCTCTTGAAGGCCCTGCTAGAACTTGGTACCTTGGTATTGTTGATAATACAATCACATCCTACACTGATTTTGAAACTGCTTTCAAAAATAGATGGGGCACTAAGAAAGACCATTCTTCTATGTTGAACCAATTAAATACAATCAAGAAGAAGGAGAATGAAATAGTGAGATAATTCAATGCTAGGTTTGATACTCTAAGACAACAATCTCAGTCGATGTAATCTCTCAAGAGAAAGGTGTTATTATCATCTACCTTAATGCCTATGAGGAACAACACCATTTTTATCTTCGATGGTCATCACCTCAAACCCTTGCCGAAGCAATGGAAAGTGTCATTAATATTGAAGAAGACTTGAATCATGATAAGGTTGAACCTATGAGCTATCTATGTGCCAAGCCAGAGAAGAAATCCAAAGAAGTCAGCACCTCTGAAGACCCTATTGCAAAAATTAGTCAGAAACTTGAGCAGATGACCATGCAATTCACCCAATCCCATAACACTATGATGAATAGTATGACGAATTGTGAAAGTAAATACCCTCTCCGAGGACCATATTATGCTCCTTCTAAAAGAGATAACAATTGGAGACCTCAACCTCAGCAAGAAGCCCACCAACCCAATCCTCAGATCCCAACTGGCCTTGTCAATGAAGAAGTACCCTTGTGTCATACATGTCAAGAACCACACTTGGATCATGAATGCCCAAGCCCAAGACTCATCAGTGAGAAAGAAACTGAGCATAGAATGAACTTCTCGTATTCCATCATGAATATTTCAGAAGATCCCATCCATAGTGAAGGAGTTATATTGATGACCCAAGAACAGTTTGAACAATGAGAGAAAGAAATAGAGAAAAGGTTATACATGGAGCTTTGGAATGAGCAAGATGAAGAAAGAAAGGAGATTATTAGACAAAAAAGGTTTATCTATTATCAAAGGAAGAATAAAGGAAATGCAGCTGCATCACCTCCTCCATCTTCGACTCTTCCAACCAATCCACCTACTGCTCCTCATACACCTTCACACCTCATTCCCTCAAAAGAAACTCCTACACCACTAGTCAAATATTTGCCTTTGCCACCTCCATTACAACCTCCACTTGTTCCTAATCCAATTTTCCTTACTCCTCCAGCTCAGGAAGTACCAAAGTGGTCTGACAATACTATTGAAGACTTTCGTCTCAAAGTGGATCTTGGAAGTGTGCTCAATAAGATAAATGCTCCCATTCCACTTTCATAAATATGTAGGTTACCACAAATGAAAAAGGAGGTAATGAAGTTTTTCAAGCTTGATGAAGAAGAAAATGACCCTCCCATCAACATTAGTAGCCAAAATATCATTGGGAGATCAAATGGGATCCCTTATTTCTACGTTTTCTTGGTTATGAATGGCTTCTAGATATACAATTGCATGATTGATTTAGGAGCGTCTACCATGGTAATGCCTATTGGTGTATTCTAACAACTTGGGTTGGGAATCTCACGATCTTATGGAAAAGTTTGTGGGATGGATTCAAAAGCAGTCAAAGTATTTGGTGTAGTAAAGGATGTAGACACATACCTATACCATCTGCCCAAAATAATATTTCCTACAAATATTTTTGTAATTGATGTCCCCCCTGCTTGGGGAATGCTTTTGTCAAGAAATTGGGCCAATGAGTTGGGCGGTTATATGAATATGGACTTTTTGCATGCCTTCATACCAATGGGAGATGGAACATATGAGGTCTTGTATAGTCAACCTGAATCAAAACACCATGTATGTTTTCTCAATGGAACAAATGCAGCAAGTGATGATGAATTTGACAAAATATCCAATGATCCTCCATACTATGAGTCAGAGCTTCCTTTTGAAAACGAAGAAGAATTTGAAGTTTTATTCCTCGGAATGAACAAGTACGATAAAGGATTGGTCAGACATTATGATAAAGATGTGGATGAGATAAAGATATTATAGAATGATGAACAAACACAACATACAAACAAGTATCATATTATCAAAATCATCCAAGAAGTTTCCCCTCCCCCAGACCTTTACATTGAAGATTATCCACACATTGAATATGGAGAGGGCAAATTGGTTTTATTATGGGACAAGAAAAGAGGTCAACCCAGCTATGATCCCAAGGATGAAATTTTATGGGTTGGCCCCTTCATTGTTAAAAACAAAGAAAACAATATTTACAACGTGTCCACCATAACAAGAAGGAAGGTGCCTATTGGTTATGAGGCATCCCGTCTCTGCCCATATATATATGGCACTTAGGGATTCATCTCTCAGGTTTGTTAGTTAGGTCATATGTACTATAGTGCTTCTGCATGCTATATTAAATGCATTTGCATCTGCCTACCATCAATCTGCATTATGCATTTTTTCTTTCCAATCATATTTTATTGCATAAGTGTCTTTCATTTTGCACACATATATATAATAATAAATAAACAAATAAATTGTGAAAAAAAAAAATCTTCTTTGTTATGGCTTTTTCTTTTTAGTTTACTAGATAGAGCAGTAATCTAATGATGCCTTCTTTTGTCTTGGTCAGGTGTTCTAGAGATATGAGGTTCTCATGCACTCATCAACTGAGCACATGTCCCCAAGTTGGACCCTGATGTTATCCCCCACCAACAAATAACTATTCCAGAAATAACATCTAGAGGCACCCAAGCAAAAAACATGGAAAGTCGGAAGATGTGCATGTACTTGCAAATATGAACTCTAGATCCTCTTTCTAAGTGGGGGCATATCTCAATGGAATCAACAGTATATGACACCCATGGCATTTGGACAGGACTATCATACATCCGTGAGAAGCATGTTGCACGTCGGTAAGTCTGTCATAATGATAAATATCAATTTAATATCTAAGGAATTTAAGCTTTTTCTAGAGAGTCCCTTCTAACTACTAGTTGTTAGCTCATTGGTTATACTTCTTCCTCTGTCATAACTTGAATTTTTATCTTAGGTCTTTGGTAGATTGGGTTACTCTGGGGAAAATGAAGCACTATTGGGGTTTGTTTTGAATGTGTCATTGTACAATTCCCACTCATACTTACCACTTTCCATCTCGTTAGTCCTTGTCATATTCATTTCTTTAGGTTATATAAACTGACCCAAGAAGGGATCGTTCCTCATTCTATTGGAAGAAGGATATTTTAGGCTCAGAGGGAGAGTAGAAAAATCCTACCTTGGTAACCTTCTTAGAGACTCACCTAGTCATGTAGCACTTGCGGATACATCGCCAGGGTGTTACGTAGTCTCTAGGGTGTTTGAAGCATTTAAGCAAGTGTTTTTCAACACGAAAGGACAAAAAGAAAAATAAAATGAATTATCCAAAGAAAGAAAAGAAAAAAAGTAAAAGAACGTCAATCATAGGAATATCGCCAAAGCACTACATATTATTTGGGTTATCTCCCATATCTAGACGTGGTAAAAGGAAAATAAAGGGCTTGGAATGTATCACCTCGCAAATAACAGGAACCAAGTGTGTGGTCTACCCTCATCAAAGGCACCCATGAATGAGATACTACGGTCCCTTGTATGTCAGTTTCCTAACCTTGAAGTCTAACCCCGCGACCATCTCATAATCATTACATGACAGTGAAGAGACAATCTCTGGGAAATATTTTAATACTTAGGTGTTAGTCTGGTCTCTCTCGGTCTCTGATGGCATTTTATACCTTGGCATAGTAAGTTGTATAACCTTCATAAGATTGTGAAGAAATATAAATATGGGGCTTAATGGTCCAGTTTAGATGGCTTTTATATTACGTTGATTATCATATCATGTTCACGTGACTTGTTTCCTTGTAGACACATTTTTTAATCTGTCATGCAGTTTCTTTCCAATTTTCATGCCATTTAGATGTTCTAGGATTTCTTAAAGGTGTTATTATTATTCTAGTTGTTTCCAAGCATCACTAGGGTTAGCTAACCCTCATTCGGTTGACACATTTGCATTTGACAGATGCCCAGGATATTTTGCAGGCCACATCATCACCAATTTTGAGTGACTTGACCCAGTTCCCAGCCCAGTCAGATGAATTTTAAGATAAGTCGTTGCATGATCTAGGCTGGCATCACCCCTATTTGGCCAATTTATGAGGATTGTTGGATGACTTTGGGCCTTAGAAAGTTGGGTGGTAATGTATTCAAGCATATTTATGATATACAAGCCACCTTGAAGTCTTCTAGAAGGAATTTAATGCCACTTTTCATCTCTTGGTGGATTATTTTGCACATCATCAAGTTCGATTTGGCCTTGGGACTTATTTTTCCACTAGAAGGAGGTTTGATGCACTTAATTGAGGAAGAAAATTTATTATTTGACTATTCAATAGCCTTGGGATGCTCATTACACATCACCAAATGAATATTTGCCTAGATCGTGGGACTTAGGGAGGACAATCCCTAGCTTCATGGAGGATTTTAATGGATAGATGGACTTTTTCCTTGGTTAGAGGATGATTGCAGGCTTCAAGGAGAAATCATTGGGCCTTTTTCTTTGGTCAAAGATGCTTTATGGAAATTTATTTTCCATATTTTAAATTTATTACAAAAAAAAAATCCCCTTTTACCCAAATCTCATGGTGAAAGATTCAATTCATTTTTCAAAAAGGGGATAATTTAATAAATTAATTATTATAGGATTTTTTAAATTGTGATATTTATTATGGATAATCCCTAGGAGGATTAAATATTTTTAAAAGGGGATTTTATTTTTATGTTTTTTGGAAATATCTAGAAGAGATTAATAAGTGGATGAAACTTGAATATTCTTATAGAAAACCCTAAAGTTGGTTGATTTGTGGACATATACGAGTGGAGAATTATAAATTCAGCACTTGAGATTTGATGATGGACCTTTTTTTTGTGGAGGCTCCTCTATACTATGATTTTATTTTTCCCAATGGTGTGCTATGGATTTCCTCTTGGTGTCTTGATGTGTTGTGTTTTGCTTGGAGGGTTTTGTGATGGATGCCTGGAGATACTTTTATGGTGGATCTTTCTTTTGAATGTTCATGATATCTACTTCAAGTAAATTTTTGGTGAGATCTACTTTATATTGCTTCTAAGTGTTCATTGAATAATTTTGGATCTAAAGGAAATATTTTCAAGTGCTAGCTAATAAACTACACCTCTTGAGAGTTGTCTCTTGGATATTCTCTTGTACTAGGGACTAGGTAAAACTAACAACTATTTTGCAGGTTATATCCACTCTTTTGAAGAACTCTTGCGAGCTAGACGATTTTTCTTCTAACCCTCTTGTAGGATAGTGACAAACTAAAACCTTCAAGGGAGATTTACTTCAACATCTTCTATTTCTTCTCCAAACCTCTTTTGACTCCATTACCCAGGAGATTAAGGAACTAATCTACATTGGAGAGAGAAAATACTTGCATTGGGAAACATGGAAAAGCACTCAATTGAAATTTTGACTTAACAACGACACTCACATCCTTAAGGCGAGCCATCTTTCCTTTGGGATGATTTTTTGGGGGCCTCTAGCCTCCCCATTTTCTAAACCCTCTTTCACATTTTTCTCCTCTCTTACTTTTGTAACCCTAGGTTACTAGATCTAGTCTTTTTCTAACTTATCTTAGGAAAGTAACACATGGGTTTTGTAGGCCATGCTTAGATCTGACATTCTAGATAGTAAGTTTTCATTTTGAGTCATCCAATTTTTGTAGGGAAATGGTTAAAATCTATAGCCATTAGGGTTTTTTATGCAGAAAATTAGTAGTTAGGACAACTTGCATTTGAGTAAGTTTTAGGCCCTAGTTCTAGCTAGTCTTTCTTTCTAACACTTGGGTAGTATTCTTAGGGTGTCTTAGCTAGTTTCTAAATATTTCTAGTGGATTTTAAAGTGGTTTTGAATCTTATTTCATTGCTGCAAATTCATATTTCATATCTGGTTATACTTCTTAAAGTGATCCAAAACCTTATAAATTCATACTCCCTTTGTTGAAAAAATTAGTAAGTATTTTGGGGCTTTCCTCTTGAATGTTTTGGGTTTGCTTTGAGGTGATTGAATTGACATTTCAGATTTTATATCTTTGTTTAAACACTGCTGCAAATTACATTTCAGATCTGGTTGAGTGTTAAAAAGTGCTCTAAAGATCTCTTAAAATCACCCCTTAGACATTGGGATTAAAATTGCATCTTTATCTCTAGTTTGTGGCAAAGGTGATCTAATTTGATTTGATAAATTTGAGAAGTTAAGAGTGTTGATTTCTTGTCTCACATAAAAGCCCATCAATCTGATGTATGATTTAAGCAAGTCTATGGTTTATTGCTAAGTGACTTTTGTGGAGAATTGTAAGAGTAAAACTTGTTTGTTAAGGAGATTTTGTGGTATTTGAGTGAAAAAAATATTTCTCATTGATTTGAAGTGCTTAATACTCATTGATCTCATTGATATACTGGATATCTCAAATTGGGAATAATCGCAAGTAATCTTTTGAATCTTTATAATCACTTGTGTAACTCATTGGCATAAATGAAATAAGTGCTTTACATGTTAATATTGTGATTTTAAGCATTATTAAATTAAAATATTTGGGAATATTTTGGGGCTTTTAGAAGAGACGTATTTGGGTGTCTATAAGCGTAGGAGTTGTTGTTATTTTGCCTGCAGTGCATCCCAGGGGCTTGTAATTCTCTCACATACCTTGATGTATATTAGAAGACTACATTTACTCTGTCATACTTAGAGGTATATAGAGGGGCTCTTGTCGAATGGTTGTGCATTAGACAACACTACTACCAACTATGATCCTATATTGGAGACCACCTAGAATCCTTCAAACAACTGAGAAAATCTATTGGCCATCTTGCTTGTTGTAGTGCACCGAAAACAACATTTGGGAATATTCCCCTCTCATACCAAGGTGGTCTGAGAACCCCTTAGCTATATTTGAGGGCTACAACAACTAGACACTCACGTAAGGATCCTTTTGCCTAAGCCTGTCGGGTATAGACATTCGTTTGGCCAAATATGGAATTGCCTTAATATTAAAATTCTTATCACTTGGTATTTAAGACTACAACTTTCACATCAATGATCAATGGCGGGGTTAACTTACTGGTCCTGGATTTTATTTACACTTGGAATAATTGACATTTTTTTGTTGGTGACTTACTCTTCACCCTTACCTTCACCCTTCCTCCATTCATTCATATCCTTTTGGACCTTTCTTGATCGTGTATCATGACCTCCCAGGGCCTTCTTAGACATTTCATTGTCTTTCCCCAAGGGTCACCCGGGACCTTTCCTAAGGTGACAGTGGATTTTGTCTTGGTGTGTCATCCATTGGTTAAGATTGCACAAGGCTCTATTGTAACCTACAATATGTGCGATAACAAAACCTATCCCATGTGAGTTTTTTTTCCTTGCAAGGAGCAAGAGAAAACGGGATATTTTGGGCCATAGTTTTGAGTTTCATATTCTATGCCAAATACCTTCTTCAGTTTGTTGGGTTTGATTGGCGGCCAAGTCGTAGGTAGTTCTGACTTTGAAATTACCATCTCCCTATGATCCCCACCTAAGTATGTATGGGCCTCTGAGTGCATTGATATCATGGATCCTAGGCTCAGGGCCTCCATTAGGATTAGTTCATCTTTGGTATCTTGTTGGCATAGTTTTTCCTCCAAATATAGATCCATATATATCTATGGTGTTTCAACCAGTGCCACCATAACCTAGTAGCTAATTCTTTGTTCATGACATTTAAGTCCTTTTTTCCTATCCCACCAACCTTTTGGGTTAAGCAAACTTTATCCCAAGCAACTAGCACCCACTTTCGAGTTTTATTAGGGACTCCCCATAGGAAGGCACACTAAAGAGACTTTATATTCTTAAGGATCTTTGTTGGAATAGCCATAATAGAAAATAGATAGACAGGCAGAGAGCCGAGGAAAAATTTAAGGAGGGTGACCCTACCGGGGAGATTGAGGGCTCGACAGGTCCAACTGCATAGCCTACTTTCAATGTTATATAGGAGGATTTACCAACAGATATTCCTAATGGTAATCTCAAGTAGATGAGCACTGATGTAATTGGATGGAAGGGAGCTTCTTTGAAATCCTAGTGATCTAGAAAACTTCCTCTGGATTTTGAGAGGCGTGTTGAGGAAGAATATCAAAAATTGTCTTGATTTATTAAGGCTCTTGAAGCTATGTTTAATGTCTAAAGGATGGTTTTGAAGACTTTGGCTTCTTAGACAATAGGGCCCCCCAAAAGAATGGTGCCATCAATGAAATACAACTGAGACAAATGGTCCACAAAGGGATGGAGCTTGGTTCCTTTTACTTGGTATTGGTCAAGGGAAACTTTGAGATCGCACATGTTGTAGTAAGGAGGGAAGTACTAGAAGTCGTTAGTAGATCCTTACATAGAGAAATACATGTTATAGAATCATATATAGAATCACACAAGCATAAATATAAACATAAACAATAGTGGGGGAACCATCAAAACATTTTATTAGATATGTCCAAAACGACCTCTATCTTTCCAATACATAATGATGTGTGTGTGTGTGTGTGTGTGTGTGTGTGTGTGTGTGTGTGTGTGTGTGTGTGTGTGTGTGTG
>ML783403.1:317854-341959 GCA_009831015.1 Picea engelmannii | reverse complement strand
CCCCCCCCCCCCCCCCCTCAATTCCTTACTCGTCCCGGGCAAGAGGCGAAGTATGAAAAAATTTACAAAAAAAATATACCAAGTCCCTCTTCTAAAGCTATTACAAAATCAGAAAGAAAGAAGAAAAAAGTTGATGAAGGTGGTTGCTTTATATCTTTTCTGGCGGCTTTCTTTTGTCTTGAGGAATTTCCCATTCATGCTTATGTACACCAATTGGTAAGGGTATTGATTATTCTAGAATATGTGATTCTTCAGACCCTTTGAGGATGACTTGTTGCATTGTGGATTGATAGTTGGAAACTGGTATGTTCGATTCACAAGGTATAGGATTGAAAAAATAAAAGCTTTTCCTGTAGGCCGATGGTGCTTCTGACTTCTCTACAAGCGCTTGTGATAACTTCTCAAATATTGTTTGATAAATGCTCGAGGATGACTATAGAAAATGTGTCATTCCTCGACTTTATGTTGTGCCTCTATTTCCATTATCTTTATTTTCCTTAAAAGTTATAACTTTTCTGTTAAAGGTGCTTCATTCACTGAAATCGAATCTCATTTGATGATTTGCTTTGTTTCCTCAATTTTTTCTTTTATTTTGTCGAGGTGATTGATAGCTTGGTATGTTACCATATGACCTTTGTTGCTTCCTTTAGCCATTATTTTTGGTGTTGTGTCAAATCTAGCTCAAATACTCTTTCTTTTGCTAGTTGGTTGGCGATAACATGCTTGGACTTTGTATCAATAGCAAAAAGTCAAGTTGCTTCCAAGTCGACGACTGCATTTTTAGGCACTTTAAGTTTATTGTATGCACCATAGAAATATGCAGGATAATTGTTAAGTACTGTACTCAAAGTGCTTTCCTGAGATCTGGCATTCTCGACTTGGTCTTAAATTCCCTTGAAAATTTTTGTTTTAGATTGTAAAATTTATGTTGTTTGTCGGGCAAGAGCCTGTTGGTTAGTTCTCACTTTCTGACTACTTTGTTGTTTTAGATTCTTATTTTCTTACCTCAAGTGTTGGATTTATGCTTGTTTATTGCCTAATGTACTGGTAATTGCTTCAATCAATGCTTTTGTGGCTATCAATGGATCGACTCCTTTTGTTAGTTGAACAATATCTAACTTTTCCTTTGCAAGTTGTACGGTATTTGTTGATATCTATTTTTATTTGTTCTTTCTTACTTCTAATTGAGCGCCACATTTTGATGTTTTTTTCCAACAACTTGGTACTTCTTTGAACACTTCATTACATAGAATCATCATCTCAGTATCTGAAGTGGCAACAGGGTCAAATACTGTTTCTTTTGTTGGTACCATTGATCCTGTAGGTTTACATGCTCTAAATGTATGCATCCTGGGATTATTATGTTTTTGTTGATCGATGCTCTTTTCCTTTCTTAGTTCTTTTGGAGTAATTTTCTTTGCTCTGGGATATTGGTCCTTATCTGTACTACCGTTTTTATGCATGTTCTGAATTCCCTGGAGTTGTGTTGTTGTGTTTTTCTGAAGCTAGTTGTGATCTGGGATCCTACTTATTTTCATTACCATCCTTCCTCTGGTCTATATCTTTAGTTTGTTTTGGAGACTTTGATTGGTTCTTTCCCTTAGGAATATTTTCTTGAGAGTTATTTGACTTTAAAAATAATCCATTGTTGTTGTTGTCTTCTTTTTTCTACTCATCTGGTTGGGTAGGTAGCTGGTTAGTTTTCCCTACTTCTTCATTGAACTTTTCTAGTGAATTTGTATTATCCAGTGATATGATGTTTGGATGTGAAATTGTTTCTTTATGGATCGGGGATGTGCTTATACTTATTCCTTTGTTGGTCTGTGTCGACTGACCTTCTTTAAAGAATGAGATAGTTTCTTAAACTGTAATGGTCTTCCTGGTTATTCCATTTGTTGATGTATTGTTGATATTCCTTGACTAGGGTGGGTCGGGAATGTTGGTACTGATTTCTTTTGATCCCGACTGTTATGTGATTCCTCTATTGCTATTAGTTGGGGTAACTGAAATTGTTTCTTCTGAGGATACCTATCATTTTCCTTTTCTGGCTTTCTTTTTGTGTGTTGATTTCTTCTTTCTTATTATTGTTTCTTCAACAACTGGAGTAGGTTAAAGTGGTGGTGAATCCCTGGTGAGGTCGAACGTGCCTAATTTTTTCTATTGTTTCTTAGGAGTTGGATTGTTGCTAGGGTCAAGTCTAATGTTCTTCGACCAACGCGATGAACTTGTATCTTGCTCATTTTCCAGCCTCTTGTTTTTTTGTCCCCTTGTTTCTATATGTTTGTCCAAGGCTGCTCTGGTTTTCTTAGCTTCAACATGCTTTACATTGAGATTATCCATAGACTCTTTGAACTATAGTTCGATGCTAAACTTTAAAATATTATGTGTATCTCTTTGGTATTTCTCTATCTGTCGTACCCTCTCATTTATTTTGTTGGTAAATATATCTAATATTTCCCTTATCCTGTGATATTTTAAATCCAATGCCATGTCTGATCTAAATGTTTCTTTCCAAATGATATCAACGTCTTCTGAGACTATATGAGGGTCGATTGCCAGCTTACCTTTATGCAATTTTCCCGGTTGTTTTTTCTTAGTGGGTGTTTTCTTTGTCGACATGCCTCCTTCCTTGTCAAGGTTTGTTACAAAGGGGACTGCATACAATGTTTCTTCTCTCTCCTCTTCTTTCTTTGCACCTATCAGTGAGTTTAGGATGGATTGTTGGTCATTTAGTACTTCTGATGGTATCTAAGTCTGAAACCCTAGTTGTCGGTCGAGCTCCTGGAAATTTTGATACTTTGTGGGTTGATACTCTATCTATTTAGCGGTCAACCCTGCAGAAATTCCACACCAAAGCATGATAGTGTCTAGGATTAGTTGAATATGATAAGTTGGTGGTAATTCCCGACGAACTATTTGGTCGAAATGCCACTTATGTGATACATTTTTCACATGATTTAACCATCATTGGAACATAATGTTGGGTGAAACAGATTCAGATGAGCTACTTGCTCCTGATGAAAAAACCCTAAAATTGTTCATAGTTGGGGTTTCATGTGCAGTAAATGAGGTTTCTCTAACTAGACATGCCTACTAAATTGCACGATCATTTTCTTGGCATTCTTTGTAGTTAATCCTAACCAGCACAGCAAGATGATTTTCCCAATCAAATTGTGCCTATGTTTGGAAGATTTTCCCAATTGATTCGAGCATTGTAAGATTTACTTCATAAGATCTACCTATGATTGTTAAGCATAGAGACATAATGATGCATTCCCATTTAGCACAAAGGTCTGAAAATTTGTTAATCAAGAGCCCCTTTGAATTCTTTGTGGAAGTCCCTCTGGTAAGGGTCTAAATCCAATCATTAGGGTTCATTGTTTTGGGGACTGGAGTTCCCCCATGTGGGATTCTTGTAATTCAATGGATTATGCCTCATGTGATCCTAATTGGGAAGTCTAACCAAAGACGGCCATTATGATATCGGCTAACAAGAAATTTAGCAGCTTCCTCCTTCCATCCATTAAAGTCTGCATCTTGGGCTGCACCGAGGAAGTGGCGAATACCTATCATTTTGAGAAAGTTTGTTTCTTTCTTCCAAATTCCATCTTCCATACCCCAGGCCACGAAGTTTTTCTAGTGTCGGGACCAATCAATTTCTTCTATGCGAGCACAGCGGATGTTTGTCATTCTTCTTGTAATTTGGTTGCACCGATTGTATAAAACTTGGATTTTGTCTATGGTTCATTCATTGTTTCTTCTACCTAGACTCTCATGCATGACATTCCTATAGATTCTTGGAGCTTGAAGGGATTTTTCTCTCATTTGAGGATATAATACACAATTGGGGTTTCTAAAATTTGATTGTGCAAGTGCTCCAATGTAAATAGAAGTGAGGCAAAATCATAAGTGTCATCCAAATTTATAGGTGGTAGATGGAGAGGGGACTTAAATTTGGCCAGCGGGGATATTAATTCTTCTACATCGATTTTTGCATCAAATCTAATTGCTTGTTTGTGTGATGTGACTCTAGCGTCAGCATCGATGGTGAGGTTGACTATGTTTTGTCAAGCATTAATGTTATTAATGCATTTTTTTGGTTTAATGATATCGAATTGGTCGAATTTACTTTTTCGAGATACATGCTCCGTCTGAACTATATTCATTTGTTCTAGATTTTCGAGTTGATTCGACCAAATTGTTGGAGATCTCTGGTCAGAATATCTGCCCATGTCAGCTTTTGATCTCCTATCGATGGGATGGAAACTTGGTCTCTTAGATCCATGCTTATATTGCTAACGATGTTATTGCTCGGTTGTGTAATGTTTCCCCCACTCGCTTGCTCGTGGAAATTCATACTTTTGTGTTTTTTCTTGGTGATGTGTTTCCCAAAAGTTTGATCATCTGGTGTGTCAATCTAAGTAGTGGCATAGATTGCATCCAGGTGTTGGATTTGCTTTTGGTTTTTGTATTTCTGCTCTAATTATTGACCAAAGGCTTCATTCTTTTCTCATTTTTCCATAAGTAAATTCCTTTATGCATTGTGTTGGTTGTATATCTTGGAGTTGTCAGGCAGTTTCTCTATACCTAACTATGGTAACCAATTTATTGGTTACTTTGTTTAATATTTTTGTAATCTTACTTATTTTTTCTTTTTGTATAATCTTCTTGTTTGTCTCTAGATCCTTGGGATTTGTTTTTCCCAAGAAATTATTTATTCCCTTAGTTTCCTGTTGTAGGAGTGCCTCTTTGGGATTAAATTCAAAATCTTTAAGGAAATTGTGTTTTATTTCATTTTGTTCAAAAGTATGACCCGGTGCTTCTTCAATATTATACCAATTGTGAGGTATATCATCTAATGTATTCGGGAACATATGTGTCCATACTCTTTCGTCTATGTAACCTAATTTTTTCCTTTCCTTCTTGCACTTATGTATGTGGCTTACTAGGTTGAATCTAGGTTTAAAGATTGGGATGTCAATATTTATAGGGAGATTTTTCCCACCAAATCTTTCCACAAAATAAAATGTGGCGGTATTGCATGTTTGAAGTCGGTTTGCATGAGTCTCCCACCATCGATTTGTTTGGCCAATGAAAAATTCGACTAGACTTTGTATTCTTCCTTGTTCTCCCACTAACTTGGAGACTTCGTCAACATGTGTTGACGAAGAACTTCATTCATTAAACCACAGGGAATTTCTTGTGTATGCATTAGTCGAAATTAATGTTGGTGTTTGTTTTAATTTTCTTTCAATGACAATAGGGACTGTGTGAATCAAGAAGCATGTTCTGGACCGTTTGATAGGTATTTTCTCTATTGACCAACATTATTTGGCACGAGTTTCATAATTATCCATTTGCCAGTTGTATAGTTCAGTATCTGAATTTTGGCCTGTCGACAGTGGAGATCCGACTAGTATTTATCCTTCAATGTTAGGTTTGACATTGTCTTTTTGTTCATGAATTTCTTGGTATAGTCGATGTTCTTCCTCAACCTCATCCCCTATCTCGACCCATGGTTTACATTCTTTTGGGTCTAGGGGGATTATAATTTTTCTTCTGCTTCCTTTCAGCTTGATCCGGTCTCCTTCTAAAGATATTGTGGCTTTCATGTTCCGACCCCAGGGTCTTATGACTAGCGTTGGATAAGAAGGAATGCCTTTGAATAGATTTGTAACTTCAAAATTGACTCTCGTCCGGGATTCCCATTATAAAAGTGATGACACTTTTGAGAGTGTTGATTGGTTAGATGAATATTTGATCTGTTAGTTTTAAGTAGTTCATTGTCGGTTGTAGCAGGGGTCTTCCGAGTCGGACCCATGTTTCTTTAGAAAGGATATTCATTTGTGATCCAAATTCGACCACGACTTGTTTAATCATGTGACCATCGAATTCTAAGTCAACTTGAGGATCGAAGTAGTTTGTGGTTCTGTCTTGAGACAACTGCCTTACACTTTTTACTAGTCTTTGATTTTCTTCATATTCTCTCAATATGTTCAATAAGTCAATAAGGTGACCTATTGATTTCTTTTATTTTAGCAGTTGTAAACATTGCTCAATAGTAGTGTTTGACATACTTGATTGTCCTTCCTTTGGTTTCTCCTGGTCGATATTTTTAAAGAAATTCAACGCTTCTTGCATTATCCTTTCTTCATTGTTGGGGTTAGGATACATAACTTTGTTCTCTTGTCAATTTGGTGCTTCGGGGTAGTTATATTTACCCATTCCTAATCTTATCACCACATGGAGAGTTTTAGAATTCATAATAGCTTGTTTTGGTACTGTATGTAAAAGGTTTAAATTTATTTTGGTCATGATTTTTTCCAGTACATTTGGGAAGTCCTCTAAGGAGTGATCTCCTACTCCGCAAATATTACAAAATTTTAAATCAGTTCTATCTTTTATAAAACGGTCTGGATTGATGTGGTCTTATTTCCAATAGTTAAAGTAATAATATCATCCTTGGCCACATCCTCTTCCAAAACTTCATCATCCTCCCCTACCTCGACCTTGGTATCAACCTCAACCTTGACCTCTATAATCGTTTCCCAGATCAGCATCCTGGTCAACTTCTTGTGTATGGTAGACTGAGTGGACATTTGTTCTATTCTTACCATTCATGCAACATTCCTGGGTGGAATGATTATTATCTTCGCAAATGTGACACAATTTGGGACGTATGTTTCTCACATTGTGTGGGAAATCTTTGGTTGCATGATTAATTAATCCTTGGCAGATGTCATAATAAGTTTTGATTTGGATGTGCCTGACTGTTGGGTCTAAGGCATCGTTAAATTTGTAGTAGTCTTTAGTGTGACCTTTGCTAGAGAAAACGGTACACCAGAGCTCATTGTGAGCAAGTGATATGTTTTTTATTGTCTATTGTAGCTCTGTGACATTGTCTTCCAATCTCCTTTCGACTCCTGATGAACTAGCCAAGCCTTCATCGTCCATTTCAATCCTCTAAGCTTTCTTTAGGATTTCTTCACATGTCATAAGGTCATACATCTGTAGTGGAGCTATGATATTTTGTAATAGTCTCGCTACATACCATTGTACTAGGATATTTTTTGTCAATTTCATTAGGTATTTGACTCAGTAAATATTTAAGTCTCTTGTTGGACTCACATACAGTCTCACCTGGATTTTGTTTGATTTCCTTAAGTTATTGTTCTTCCAGATGACTTATATCTTATGTCTTGAAGGAGAGGAAATTTTGTTTTATTTCCTTCTTTGTACGTGTTTGATTCTCCATGAAATTCATAAACCAGGTAAGAGCCCTAGCTCGAAGTGCAACTCCAAACTAAGCCATTTGTTTTTCTTCATCGACTATATCTACAACATCCCATCATTTCTCATACGTAAACCAATGTCGTTTGGTATCTTCATCCCCTTCATAAATATGGATTTGATGAAGCCCCATTGTTGGTTTCTTTTTAGCAAATGGAATTATTGCAAGATCTTTGGTCGAAGTCGATTTGGAGGTCAACGTAGTATCATTTTATAGAGTTAATGTCAAACTATTTGATTACGGTGATGTAATCGATATATGTCCTTTAGTTGGGATATATTCAAATCGTTCTTGGTTTGGACTTGAATCCTCTATTTGAAAAGATTTATCTATATACTTGACAATTCATCCTCTAAAGGGTCATGTCGGTTCACTTTCACTATCTGTTGAGTTTGAGTCTTATAGAAGTAGTTTCAGCAGGGGGCGACGTCTGTGAGATCTCTTACATGAATAATTATGTCCTTTGGTCGATTCTAATTATTTTATTGTGCTTTGATTAGCATTGTATCTCTTATTTGGCCATTATTATCAATTTGACGCCACACTTGTGGTGATTGTGTATCTATGTGAAGTCGTTGATGGAGAAAATATGAAATGTGTGGGCTAGGACTTTTTATAGGAGAGAGTCATATCGCAAGTCATGAATTGTCGATTTCCATATCAACTTAATCACCAATTTTTTGGGTTCCATCAATTTCCATACCCAAGCATAATCTTTCATTCCTCCTAGGATCCTTCGGAGCGCTCTCAAAGGCTTCTCTAACGAACTACCATGTCTGGGTAAGTTTTCTATTAGATTTTTTGGGATCCTTTTTCTTCCACAACTCTTCTCACTTCTTTTTCTTTTTATCTGATCAGAGTGGATATAGGTGGCCACCCACCTATTCCAATTGGCTCCTCATGTCTATTTTTTATTTAGCACGTCTTTCTGTAATGCTTTATAATTGTGAGTTCTACACTTCTAGAGTAGTCTGAATCCCCACACATTCTCCAGGTGGATACGGGTGGCCTCTCGCCTAATCCAACTAGATTATTTTGTATGTTTTCATGTCATCACATCTTGTTGTACTTCCAGGGCTATTTTGGGGCCTTGAACGTTATTTTTTTTTACTCGCCACAATTAGACTGTAGACAGAGTCAGAGTCTGACGATAGAATGTGTATATCTCTAAAAGACCTTTCCAATGGGCTATCACGCGCCTAAAACAAAGGTTGTATGCAAAATTTATGACCCTAGGAAGTTGAGGTACCAAATTACACTAACTTACCCATAGGGCCCACATGACTTTTCGTGTTTCACCTTATAGGTTTAGGTTTTTGGATGTCTAGGGTTTTGGCATTCATGAGTAATATGAAAAGGGCCTATGGAGCATCATTGTAATTCATTCTGCTCAGACATATGTGCATAGCAGCCACATCTCTTCTCAGAGATTGCTACCACCATTCAAGCAAGTTTCAGTTCTGCAGTTTTACAGTTTCAGCCTATTTCATTATTTAATGCAAGATATTGTTCACTGGATATTTGTGTTATTCCTCCTATCTTTATTTTTACTATATTTAGTATGCTAATCAGTTCATTCCGCTCCTAAATCTAGATTAGTGGTATCAAAGCGGTTTGCTCTTCATTTATTTTTCTTCTTGCATGTCCCCAACAAGGTTTGGGTACAAGAAGTTGGGACTCGAAACAATCAAGTCATTACCAGATTGATCATGCCAAGTTCGACAACAACCCATGGGACATGAAAAGAAAGATAATGGAGCAGGAGATCCTATTAAAATTTTGCTCGAGGAAGCCCTCACATGAAAAAGGAATGAAATGATGGACAACTTCGCATAGATCCTTCGATGGTTGCACACAGGAGAAGCATCTTCATCTAGTGGCCATGAAACCCCCTTTGAGGTAGAGGTAAATTTTGATATTCCATTATTTGAAGGACTGATAGATGTGGATGTTGTAGATAAATGGTTGAATCTGCTCGAAGGATATTTTCGGTCCACAATTTTTCCGATAGGGAAAATATCACTTTTGCATTCCTCAAGGTTGTTCCCCATGTTAAAGACTGGTGGCACACTTACTCTAAGCAAAGGGATTTGGAGGAATCTTTAATTTTTGTGGTTTCCCCTACATGGGATTCCTTCTGGGATGCCATTAAAGAATAATATTACCCTATTGAAAGATATGAGGACCAGTACACCAGATGGACCACCCTACGTCAAGAAAGGGACCAGAAAGTACCATACTTCACCAATATTTTCCATACCCTATGCACCAAATTTGGTATCAAATATTTTGAGGGTCATATGGTGCTCAAATATCGCAGTTATTTGTGTATATAAATTCAAACATAAATGTATTTCTTGGACATCACCTCATTGGGCACGGCTTATAGATACACTGTCAAGATCGAGCAAAAATTTAAGCCGAAACGATGAAAGTTTGGATCTGCAAACCCCTCATAGCCGAAGCAGGGAAAAGGCAACCCCAACCCACACAACAAGGGACCAGGTCGATATGTCCACCCTCAGGACAATTCGTCCAAGTTGCAACACAAGAAGGGAAACAAGAAGACAAAGAAGGACACGGGGAAATGGTGTGAGTACTATAAAATTCCTTGGCACAACACTGACGAATGTCACTCCAAGAATTCCCTCGTGGCCAAGCTGAAGGCTTCCAAGTCATAGGTTGATTCTAATTCTGAGTCAAATCCTGAAGGAGGGAAGCAGGTTATCGATGTTGAACCCAGTGCCACGGTTTCTACCACCAAAATCTGGCCAAGTGAACAAGAAGAACCAGAGGAAGGGGAAAATCTCTTTCACTCACAGATGTGGGTCAAGGGGGATCCAATTCATTTCATTGTCGACAACAGTAATCAGAGGAACCTGATTTCAGCAGAGGTCGTCAAGCAGTTGAACCCGCCAATAACACCGCACCCGCATCCCTACACCATTGGCTGGCTTCATCAAGGAAGAGATCTTTGTGTCAGCCAACAACATTGTCTGCCCTACGGCATCAAGGCTTTCAAAGATGAGGTACTGTGTGATATTTCCCCTCTTGAAGTTTTTTATGTTCTTTTAGGACAACCATATTTTTGGAAGTGTCATGTTGCGTATGAGTCTAGACGTCACAGTGTTATTATTACTTTTGGTAGACAATTGTACAAGATCCCAGAGGTGGCACCGCCTACTGTTATTTCTTTAATATCTGCTAAGAAATTAAGTAAGGTCATTTCAAAGACCAAGAAGTTTGTCTTCTTTCTGATCTGTTAGCACAAGAATTTGCAGCTAGAAGAGGCCTAACTATCATATTTTTGGTTTTTTGCTAACGTGTTAACTCCCTAAGTGGTAAAGTGCAAAACCTACTATACTGCCAAGACACATAAACACAATGGGTTCGACATTATAAAAGACCACCAACTTCTCTGTACACATTCAAGATTAAAGGCGTTGTGTTTTTACATTTCTACCTAAACCTGCACACGGGCACAGCATAAGTGGCGCTACCTAATATATCTGGCAGAAAACGAATTGTGCAGAGTTATTTTACCAGTTTTTAGTGACTAAATTGAAACTTGGATTCTTAACAATTCAAAAGGTATTTTTGAAAACTGGAGGATTTTTTTGTTCATAACATGCCAAATAACAAAAACCTCTCTCAGTTTTTCAAAATGTGTTATTTTTTGAGAGATATTAGACATAGAAGTGGCACTACCCAATTGTTTTACAGCGGCGCTGCCTAATTTCCTGTAGCGGTCACGGTTTTGATATTCGCCTTGTTGGGAGGTTGCCACATGTCAAGGAGGATTAGAATGGATTCTCAAGGATTAGTTAGATATCAAGGGATACCTACACCTAATATTTAGCTCCATCAAAGGCCTCATGCATGAGGTGGAAACATTTTATTCATGACTTCCAACAAATTCCTGAAAATTAGCAATTTGTTGGATTTTTGTCTTTTTGATTGTTACCACCTATCTCCAAGGTTTAGAATCCAATGGAGGAGATGGGATTCAAACTCCTAAGGTTATGAGGATGCTATTTTCTATTTAAGGAAGGAAATATCTCTTGGGGAAGAGGATTCATGAGCCAGGAGAGGCTGAGAGGCTCTGTTTTTGTACTTTGACAGAATTAATTTGAAGATAGCCTATCTTATCATTTTTTGTGTTAAGAATTCATTTGCAGAAGGAAGTGATGTTTAGATATGTTTTTTCTTTGTTTTGACTCTTAAACTTTATTCTTCTTCAGCAGAAAGTGTGAGAGGATTTCTTAGGAGGATCCTTTGAGATGTTCTACCTTGTGTGTTGCTAAATCTCTTCTTAAAAGGATCTTCGGATTATGATTCTTATTCTACTGTATAAATAATATGCATGAAAAGGATCTTCATGTCATTTTGTTTGCAGTTCTGTGTTTTCTCATAATTATTCCACCTGAAATCCTTGAAAGTCTAAGCATTTCTTTTGGATGATCTATTTTGCTGCATATGGAAGATGATTTTCCAAGATAGATTCATATGATTTTGCAACTCAAGCAGATAGCTTTCAACCCTACCTCTCTCTTAATTTCAAAATCAACTTTATTTTCATATTTCTTGATGTGTAAGGCTTACCCCTATGAAGTTATGGGGTGACTCCTTGCGCTAACATTTTTGGTGCCGTTGTCGGTGATGGATTTGAGCAGATTGAAAATCTCCATTAGAAGAATGACAATGCCCAGCTCCAACTTTAGATGGTGACTGAAGTTGGACACCTTCAAGACTGCACATTCACCATGCCGACTCCATTGTTCAAAATATGTTGGTGACTCCACTGGAATGAGACCAATTTAATGGCTATGAAGGCTATCCCGGATAGGAGGTTTTCCCCACTCGATTTCTCATCTACAGAGGATTATCCACATCCTGTGCCTCCTATTGATGAATGGAAAGATCTACTGCCCAGATTTTATGAAGGTAAGGATGACAACCCTATTGAGCATGTTCATGAATTTCATAATTTGATGCAGCATCTTGACATCCATCATGAAGATATATTGATGAAAATGTTCATGTATTCATTGGATGGGGATGCACGTAAATGGTATTTCTTGTTACCCCCTTCCAACATTTCATCCTTGAAGAATTTCCATAGATTATTCAATGAAAACTGCAAAAGGTTTTATCCCTATGAAAGTATTTTTCATAACTGTCGTGAGGGATATGTAGAATGTGCTCAAGATTTGTTAGATTTCTCTGTTGAATATAAAGATGAAAATGATTTATTTCACTGTCCAAATGAAAGCATAAAGAATACTCCTGCATTCGAAGAGGACATCATCCATAACTTTGTTTCAGATGAAAATCATGTATATGAACAACTAGAAGCAACAGTTACTGTTGTTCCTGAAATGGATATTTTTAACAATTATATTCCTGATGACATTATTGTTTTAGAGGTCAATCATAGGTATGAAGGGCAGCCTGTTTTTGTTGAATATTCTAGTGATGATTAGCAGCAACATTATCCTATATTTGATCACTATGAAGATAGGGAGTATGATGCAGAGGTTGGCCTTGTCACAGAAGACATAACCCAAAGATTTGACCAGGAGCAGCCCTTAATTGAGGCACATGACGAGATCACTTATACACATCCAAAAGTAAATCAGCAATCATCAGTGGATCAACAGCCACCTACGTCAATCCTTCTTCCACTTGTACCCACAGTTTACAGTAATCAACTTGAAGTGGAAAAAGAATTATGATATCAGTCCCATGTGTTTTGTCACCATTTTTATGACCCTGTAGGGGTGTATATGGAGTTTTATTTCTCAAATGTTTTGGAACCTGTAAACTTTATTGTGTCAGCAAAAGTCAGAGGAGATATAGGAAGTGTTTTCAAACCATTGTCATATTCCTTTTGTCTGATGTCAATCATTGGCATTATAAAGACTCATGTCAGCAAGTTGCTTGAATGGATTTGGTGGAAGTTTGCCTTCACCTAGTCCATTGTAAAAGTCAATTACCTTAGGTTTTGTACATAAATAAGCTCCATCAAGAGAAGGTGTGTTTTCTTTTTGTTTGAAAGTAGAGTAATATAAGTTCTCAATATGTTGTCTTCGGCACTATGCATTAGAGCATGACTCCACAAGACCAAAGGATAAGGCACTAAAACTACAAGAGTTCTTAGAGCCTCACAGGAAGGAATTTATCCCCCATGGAGCCTATGTTAGCACAAGAATTTGCAGCTAGAAGAGGCCTAACTATCATATTTTTGGGTTTTTGCTAAAGTGTTAACCCCTCAGTGGTAAAGTGCACAACCTACTATACTGCCAAGACACCTAAACACAATGGGTTCGACATTATAAAAGACCACCAACTGCTCTGCACACATTCAAGATTGAAGGAACTGTGTTTTAACATTGCTACCTAAACCTGCAAACAGGCGCAGCATAAGTGGTGCTACCTAATATTTCTGGCAGAAAACGAATTGTGCAGAGTTATTTTACCAGTTTTTAGTGACTAACTTGAAACATGGATTATGAACAATTGAAAAGGTATTTTTGAAAACCAGAGGAGGTTTTTGTTCATAACATGAAATATAACAAAAACCTCTCTCATTTTTTCAAAATGTGTTATTTGTTGAGAGATATTAGACATAGAAGTGGCACTACCCAACTGTTTTACAGCAGCGCTGCCTAATTTTCTATAGCGGTCACAGTTTTGATATTCGCCTTGTTGGGAGGTTGCCACATGTCAAGGAGGATTTGAATGGATTCTCAAGGATAAGTTAGATGTCAAGGGACACCTGCACATAAGATTTGGCTCCATCAAAGGCCTCGTGCATGAGGTGGAAACATTTTATTAATGACTTCCAACAAATTCCTTAAAATTAGCAGTTTGTTGGATTTTTGTCTCTTTGATTGTTGCCACCTATCTCCAAGGTTTAAAATTCAATGGAGGATATGGGATTCAACCTCATAAGTTTATAAGGATGTTGTTTTATATTTAATGAAGGAAATATCTCTTGGAGAAGAGGATTCATGAGCCAAGATAGGCCGAGAGGCTTTGTTTTTGTACTTTGACAGAATTAATTTGAAGATAGTTTACCTTATCATTTTTTGTGTTAAGAATTCATTTGCAGAAGGAAGTGATGTTTAGCTATGTTTTTTCTTTGTTTTGACTCTTTAACTTTATTCTTCTTCAGCAAAAAGTGTGAGAGGATTGCTTAGGAGGATCCTTTGAGATCTTCTACCTTGTGTGTTGCTAAATCTCTTCTGAAAAGGATCTTCATATTATGATTCTTCTTCTACTATATAAATAATATGCATGAAAAGGATATTCATGTCATTCTATATGTGGTTCTGTGTTTTCTCATAAAAGGCTAAGCATTGCTTTTGGATGATCTATTTTTTTGCATATGGAAGATGATTTGCAGGGATAGATTCATATGATTTTGCGAGTCAAGCAGATAGCTTTCAGCCCTACCTCTCTCATAATTTCAAAATCAACTTTGTTTTCATATTTATTGATGTCTAAGGCTTACCCCTATGCAGTCATGGGGTGACTCCTTGCGCTAACATGATCCATGCTCACAATAAGAAGAAGGTCATTTCCACATATGTGGCCTCTACACAATGCCTCTCCTTACAGCAGAAGCAAGTGGATGAGATCATGGAAGAAAACAGAGACATCTTCACCTCACCTACAGGGGTACTAACACACTGCCAAGTCAAGCATCCAATTGATCTAACCCCCAACGCACCTCTACCTAATGGACTAGTCTATTGGCGCTCGCTGATGGAGA
Source organism: Picea engelmannii (assembly GCA_009831015.1). Lineage (NCBI taxonomy): Eukaryota > Viridiplantae > Streptophyta > Pinopsida > Pinales > Pinaceae > Picea > Picea engelmannii. Next base: position 326,891 of record ML783403.1, on the reverse strand, counting down.
ATGACAAAATCAAGCGTCAGATACAAGAGATTCTTCAAAAGGGGCACATCAGACCCAGCTCCTCCCCTTGCAGAAGCTCGATCTTACTAGTGCAGAAGAAGGATAAGACTTGGAGACTCTACATTGATTATAGAGCCTTAAACAAAATCACAGTCAAGAACCACTACCCCATTCCCAGGATTGATGACCTTCTTGACCAACTCAAGGGGGAAAATTTATTCAACAAGATTGACCTAAAGTCTGGCTACCACCAGGTTCCCATCGAACCAACTGATGTCTGGAAGACAACCTTCAAGTCTAAAGAAGGTCTCTACGAATGGCTAGTCATGCCCTTTGGCTTAACAAATACACCAGCCAATTTCATGAGGTTGATGGACGATGTATTGAGACCCTTCACCAAATCCTTTGTGGTAGTATATTTGGATGACATCCTCATCTTTAGTAGAACATGGGAGGAGCACATGCATCATATTCAATAGGTTTTGAGCACTCTGCGACAGCACAAGCACTATGCCAACTTGGAAAAATTCTCTTTTGGCATGAATAGGGTCCAATACCTGGGCTACATTGTTGGTGAGCATGGGGTACATGTTGATCTAGCTAAGATCCAAATCATTTGTGACTAGCCAGACCCGACCACACTAAACGATCTTTGGAGCTTCTTCAGACTTGCCAATTTCTACCAACGGTTCATGTTGGGATTCTCCCATATTCCATGGGCCCTCAACCAGGTGACCAAGGGTGGTGATAGGGCCAAGTTCATGTGGGGGAAGGAGAAACAACGAGAATTCAATGATTTGAAACATCATTTGTGCTCATCTCCAGTACTCTCCTTGATCGATCTGCAACAACCATTCGAGATTGAGACTGATGCATCTGACTATGTTGTGGGCGCAGTTCTCACTCAGCACGGGCATCTAGTGGCATACCATAGTGAGACACTCTCTGATATTATCCAGAAATACCCCACCTATGACAACGAGATGTATTCCATTGTAAAATCTTGTCGTCAATGGAAACATTACATTATGGGGGAATAGAAGAACATACACACTGATCACAAGCCTCTGCAGTTCATACAGACACAGGGGAAATTGCAGAACGACCGCCATCAGAAGTGGTCCACCTACCTACCACAGTTCCATCTCAACATTAAATATAATACATGTATCTCCAACCGTGTCACTGACTGCCTCAGTAGGCCTCATGTGGTTTCACTCACCACTGTGCTCCATTTCTGTGCACATGAAACATCAGAGTGGCCACAACTTTACCAGCAAGATCTAGACTTCTCCACCACATAGAAACTCTTGGGTACATGAACCATTATTACTGATTTTCACATTCAGGATGGACTCTTATGCCACCTGGTCCATATTTGTGTTCCTACAAGCAAGCGTGCAAAGTTGATTTTGGAAGCCCACTATAGTCGGGTGGCAGGACATTTTGGCATAGAGAAAATTGTGGTCGTTCTTCAGAAACATTTTTATTGGCCAAAAATTTGATAGGATGTCATCAAGTATATCAGATCTTGCACTACCTACATCATTGCCAAGCCATCCATCAAGTAGCAAGGCTTATACACCCCTCTTCCTATTCCCGAGAAGTCGTGGGAATCCATCTCCATGGATTACATGTCTGGTTTATCGTCCACCAAGAACGAACATGACTACGTGTTTGTATTTGTTGATCGGTTTTCAAAGATGGCCATCCTCACAGCTTGTAAGAAGAATGTCACAATGGAATATACTACCAATTTCTTCTTCAAACGAGTTTGGTTCCACTTTGGGATACCACATACCATCATCTCCCACTGAGACAACAAGTTCCTCAGCACCTTTTGGTCGAGTATCTGGTCTCTGTTGGACACCAAGCTCACAAAATCCATTGCTTTCCACCCCCAAACCAATGGCCAAACTGAGGTCGTCAATTGGATGATTGTACGCATCTTGCACATGTATAATTCTAATCATCCTCGTACATTGGGCGAGAGTCTAACATATGTCCAACATAGTTACAACAGGGCTCTCCATAGTTCCACCGGCCATTGTCCATTTCAGATGGGTCTGGGATTCCAGCCCTTGGGACCCATTGATGTTGCACTTCCTCTTGCCACCGCACAGACAAACTCTTCCCCTGATCATTCTGTGATTGACAAAGCCACTAGATTCATTGAGCAGATTCAGCACATCCGCCAACAGGTCCAGGAGATTTTTCAGAAATCCAATGCTAAGTACAAGCAGTGTCATGATCAACATAGAGTACCACACCAGTTTCAGGTTGGCGACAAAGTTTGGTTACATTTTCAAAAGGAGCATCTCACCAGGCCCCATCGAAAGCTTTGCCCACTTCGTTATGGGCCTTACACTATCACCAAGTTTGTGGGTAGCAATGCTTTTGAGCTCAACACTCCACCCTTCCTTCGTCTGCATCCAGTATTCAATGTGGATCTCCTTTGGCCATATTTTCCACCATTATTGGACGCCGCTGAGATCTTCAAACAGCTGACACCAATAGACCTCAACCCTGACTGCATAGAACAAGCATCCACTGATCAGATAGTGGACACAGAGTTCAAGCACACTCCCCAGTAGCGGATCCAACTTTATCGGGTTGTCAAGGTAGGGAAACTCCTACACCAAGGAAAGTGGCTCACCCAAGGCCAAATATAGCAGAATTTTCCTCACCTGATGGGGGAATTAAACATAATGGATACCATTTCTTCCTAAGGGGGGAGGATTGATCCAGGTGGATATTGGTGGCCACCCACCTATTCCAACTGGCTCCTCGTGTCTGTTTTTTATTCAGCACGTCTTTCTGTAATGCTTTATAATTGTGAGTTCTACGCTTCTAGGGTTGTCTGAAGCCTCACACATTCTCTAGGTGGATACAGGTGGCCTCTCGCCTAATCCAACTAGCTTATTTTGTATGTTTTCATGTCAGCACATCTTGTTGTACTTCCAGGGCTTTTTTAGGGCCCTGAATGTTGGTTTTTTACTCACCAAAGTCAGACTTTAAATCAAGTTATATTCTAATGAAGGAATGTGTAGATCTCTAAAATACCTTTCCAACGGGCTATCATGTGCCTAAAATAGAGGTCGTATGCAAAAGTTACAACCCTAGGAAGTTAAGATACCAAATTACACCAACTTACCCATAGGGCCCACATGACTTTTGGCGTTTCACCTTCTAGGGTTAGGTTTTTGGATGTCTAGGGTTTCAACATTCATGGGTAATATGAAAAGGGCCTCTGGAGCCTCATTGTAATTCATTCTTCTCAAACGAATGCAAGTAGTAGCCACATCTCTTCTCAGAGATAGCTACCACCATTCGAGCAAGTTTCAGTTCTGTAGTTTTACAATTTCATCCTATTTCATTATTTAATAGAAGATATTGTTCACTCGATATTTGTTTTATTCTTCATATCTTTATGTTTATTGTATTCAGACCGATAATCAGTTCGTTCCGCTCCTAAATCCAGATCATTATCCTGCTCTGTTTTTTTAATATCAGCTAAGGGTTTGTGAATCTGCGTTCGACGTGCAGATTTCTCACTTGATTCAGTTATATTTTTCTCGACTCCCGTCATTTTCAACTTGGGTATGGTTCGACTCTAGCTTCAACTTCACTTTTAAATCCAACTTTGACTTATCCTGTCTCACGGATCATCCAAAACACTCCTCCCGCCTGACGCCAACCTGACTTACTGGCGGTCAACAGTGTTTGTCAATTTAACTTATTTCATTTCTTTAAGAAGTAATCCCAAGCTTCTTTGGTGTCTTTGCAGTTAGCTTTCAAGAATTCTTCCCAGTTTTCTAGTATTTCTCGTCAATTAGAATTCAAGACAGGATCTTTCAAAGGGGGTTCATACTCAATGATGTCACTAACTCCCTTATCTAGGAGGAATTTATGAAATAGAGAAGGGATGTTACAAAGAAACCCATCATGTAACTCGGTGTAGAATTTATTCTTGATAGTCTAGAATGACTATCTATCTTCGACTACTTGATATTCAATATAGGCTTTTACAATTCTTCTGAACCACTCGTTTAGATTTGTTCTTCCTTCATTGATGATTTTGTGCATCAACTGCTCATCTGAAGTGAGTTTGTGCATTAAAACGAGTGATGTATTCATATAGTGCTTCTGGTATAGGCTCTAAGAATGTCTCATGTGTTTCTGAATAGAAGTGTGTATGAGCCTCTACCAACATCAGTCACTTTCTTCGTGTGTAATATCTAATGTCTGTTAAAGTTAACATCTATGTGCTCCTTTATTTAATGCATGCCTGAGTTCAGAACTACTAGAAATTAAACCAATGTTGTAGTCAGGGGGAAAGTATGAGAAGTTACAAGTAGATCCTTACATAGATAAATACACATTATAGCATCACATATAGAAGCATACAAGCATACATACAGACATACATAATAGTGGGAGAACCATTAAAGCATTTTATTAGATATGGCCAAAACGACCTCTATATTTCCATTACATAATGATATATATGTATGTATGTATATATATATGATGTACAATTACTAGTCGGTTACATTAATTGATGCATCAGTCAACTCCAACTACCTATTCCATTGAATTCCTTGATCGACTCCTACAATCGACTCGACTGGGGGGTCTAGTCAGAAAAGCCGACTAGCCCCTATAACAACACACAAGGCCTTCAACTGCCAGAATGAAGAGAAAGGGGGAAAGAGGATCCCCTTGATGAATTCCTTTGGAAGGATTGAAAGTGGTTGAAGGTGAATCGTTGACCAAAATGGAGAAAAAAGAAGAGGATATGGGATTCGTTATTTAAGCAATTCAGGACTTGTAGAAGCCAAAGTTGCAAGAGTTTGCGTTAGAAATGAACATTTAATTCTGTCATAGGACTTGGACATGATATATTTTTATAATCATTCTCAATGACTTGGAATACTTCAAAGAGTGGATGGTTTTGCGTGCCAAGATGATACCATCCAAGATTTTCCTACCTTCAACATAACATCCACATTCTGGAGAGATGAGTTTATATAGAATAAGCTTGATCCTTGCGGTAATAGTTTTGGAGATGATCCTCTAAATAACATTGCAGAGCGATATTGGTTGGAACTTATCAACAAAGTTGGGGGCCTAGTATTTAAGGATAACAATTAGAAAAGTGGAGTTAAATGCTTGAGTATTGTCCCAAAAGTTCAAGAGTCTTCCACCACTTGCCATATTTCCCCTTTGATTATGGGCTAGCAGTTTGGAAGAGTTATGTGGTGAATCCATTCAAACCTGGGGCCTTATTTAGATGGGAGTTCTTTGACTGTGCTAGAGACCTCCTCATAACATATTGGTCTCATTAGACTATTTTTTTCTCTGGTGTGACCAGGGCTGGTATGTTCCTTAATATTTTGGTTATTGCTTCTTCTCTTTGTTTTTGTTGTTTCGTTAGAATCCGACTAAAGTGTGTTCTCGGTTCCTCCTCAATGTCCTTATCTGTTCTTAGAACCTCCCTGTCTCCACTCATATATAATGTGATTGTGAGTACTTTGATTGATCATGGAGTTGTGAAAAAACATGGTGTGTTTGTCTCTCTCTTTAAGCCATCTTATTCTGGATTTTTTGTGCCACAAGATTTCTTCCTACTTCTCTCTCGTGTATAATTCTTTATAGATTTGGTGTTCCTATTTTGTATTATGTTCAAACATACCTTCCTGGATTATCTTTCTTCCATCCTTTCCATCTATGTTTAAAATTTTTGTTGGGCTTCAAAAGATATTCTCAAAGATGTTTTCGATCTGTTGTCTAATTTGTTGTTTTATATTCTTTAATTTTTGGTTAAGTGGGAACACCCTAGTACCTTGGCATATCCCGCATTGTGACCAACATATATGGAGATTGGGCATTAAGTCTAGGTGGTCAAGCCACAATATTTCAAATCTGAAGGGCTTGGGTTTGGGGGTTGAAAGATCAATCCATGGAAGCAGGATGGGCTACTGATCAAAGCTTGTGAAGGGGAGGATTCAAAGTGAGAATTTGGGTTTGCTCAGCTATAAATATTTAGATATGAGGAAGTGGTTCAGTCTGACAGCTACCTAGTGGGTTCCTCCCCGCTTGTTACTCCACATGTGGTTTCCATTTCTAGTGTGGAGGTCAATTAGCCCCATATTGCCCAATATTTATTTGAATAGTATGTGTTATCACACAAGTTGTAGGCTGGGTGAAGCCCCCCCCAACCACCAAATGGAAACAACTAAGAGAGCACCTACCCACTATCACCTTAGGCATGTGTTCCCGTCACTTTAGAGGTGAAGTGGTCACCTCAAGGGGGAAATATCGGTGACCCTAGGGGGGAATGAGATGGAAAGTGTGATGTACAAATGAATTCCCCTACAGGTCAAGTTTTTATGTGTGGATAATGGATTGAGTAAGGTATTTCCGTTATCCAAGAGTTTCCAAGAAGTAGTAGACCTTGAAAATGTTGATTGTACATGCTCGAGACACAAGGAAAAAAACAATACAAGCCCAAGTATATGATGGAAAATAAAGTTGATCTTGTTGTCCCTAATTGCAACAGTTAGTAACAGTATATATCAATAATAAAAATGATAATGAACGCTGCAAAATAAGTTGCTAAAGTTCTAGTTGAAAGAGCAAGAGATAAACTAGAAACAACTAGATCAACCAAAGTGAGATAGCATTATACTTTAGCAATGAAAGAAGGTTGTAACAAAATGTGATTGCAGAAATATTTTGCATCCTTATGGTTGTAGAAAACTTGTTGTTACATCAGTGAATTCAACCACCAAAACTCACAAATAATCCACCCAAAAGTTGTGCTAGACCAAGTAGATAAAAATGGTAAACTCTTAGTTAATTTTGACGGTTGAAAAGGCAAGTTATAAGTGAAAGAGTGTTAGGGTTTCTGCAGCCCTAATGGATGAAGATGAAATTTTATAATGTTAAGAACCTAAATATATCTACAAATATAATCACCACAAATACTGAATACACAATAGATCGACAAAGCAAGATAGAAGAAACCACACTTTATTATATCAAAACCCTTGAGGTTGGGCAACACCATACAATGAATCTTATTATGGAAGGGATCCTCTCATGTTCACTTGCCTCTTTGAGGGGTCTTCCTCCTATTGAGTTACCACTCCAAATACAATACTTCTCTTCATGTCCCCTTACATTGCTTGAACCCCTTTAAATAGTGCTACCATCACCTAAGAACATTCTAGAGGAGGAATCTTCTAGAAGTAGAACCTTCTAAGAATTCCTCTTACATTTATTATATCTAACTACCCATTTATTATATCTAACTACCATAGTGGGACTTATTTAATAATATAGTGGACCTAGTCCACCTTACATTGAATGGACTCCACTATTATCATTATGGGCCCTCTGGGGCCCCCACTACCTCTCTAGCTACCTAACATTCCATCCCCCTTATGAAAGCATTTTCCTCAATGCTTGATGTACAACCATTTACCAGGGTCCCATGGATAAGTGTGGACCATAGTGATGAAGTAGACTAGAGAACCAGGGTCCCATGGATAAGTGTGAACCATAATGATGAAGTAGACTAGAGAACCAGGGTCCCATTGAGAAATCAAAGCCACCATGTTGAAGTAGTCCAACTGCCATTGTAAACCAGGGTCCCATGTCCAAGTGCTCATGTGAACTCCACATGGAAGATATCGACACCCAATAACCAACTAAAAATAATGATCCCAATACTGACACCTATCATGGGGATCCAAATAAGAATATCCAGCCACATAGTGGGAAAGGGTCAATGTTGAATCTGGAAGGAAAAATACTATTGTAGAATATGCAGGCTGGACGTTGGTAATCATAACTAGCTCCTGATGTGGGGCATTGATGTTCTCTACAGAAGGTGGAGTAGAGTCATCAAATAAAATATGGAAGTGGTTGTCATCCTAGAAATGACAACTATCCATATATCAATCATCGCATTCAGCCTCAAAAGCATACCGAGCATATATTTCTTGATTATATTCATCCCTGAGGTCTTCCATAAGAAATATCTCTTGCATGCTATCCAATGAATCTTGAATACTACGAAAACTATCATTGAGGCCGTCTGTGAGGCCATCTACAAAGTCATCCAATCTGTCATTCAATGTGTCAAACAATTGGGCTTTGAATGTTTAAGTAATATGTAGAATTTTTTTGAGGGTTTAAGAATAAATAGCCATATGAGCACCCTATGAAAATTTATGAACTCTTCATTCCACCGCCATCACGAAAAAACCCAAAAAATAGAACAATAAATTACTGCAGAAAATCGCGGCGTTTTCCAGAAAAAAAAAACCCTGAAAAACTGTTGAATTTAAAATGCTCATAACTTCACTTCTCGAACTCTGTTTTGGTTGATTTTTTTTTTAAATTGGGTGAAATTGTGAGAGGAACTCATATCTGTAATTTTTTTGGGCAAATTCAGCCTCCAGATATTACAAAAAAAAAAAAGTGTCGTCGTCTACGGAAAAAAACCCTGAAAATTTGCATATTTTAAAACTTCAATATCTTGACTTCCCGGACTCCGTTTCAAAAGATTTTTTTTTAAATTGGGTGTTTTATGAAAGGAAATCAGATATACAACCTTTTTCTGCAAATTTTGTACAGAAATATACTACATTTTCTGGAATGTTGTGGCCCTCTTTTTTCTTCTCCGAAAAAATAATCTACAAAAATAAAAATATTTTCTCACAATGTCTGCCAAGGAAAGTGCTCTGATACCACTTGTTAAGAACCTGAATAGATCTACAAATATAATCACCACAAATTCTAAATACATAATAGATCCACAAAGAAATATAGAAGAAACCACACTTTATTATATCAAAACCCTTGAGGTAGGGAAACACCATACAATGTGTTGTTCCTGAGTCTGTACTAAGGCTTAAAGTACAGTGTCAAGGCATCCGAAAATATGATAATAGTTGATAGAGGATTTCGCTAACCTCGGTGTGGGAAGCTAAAGAAGATTTCTGCGTTCACGTTGTCTTGCTTCCAA